>JABUQX010063635.1:0-55000 GCA_015478945.1 Trachelipus rathkii | reverse complement strand
TACTTTTATTACAGGTCAAGCTGTTGTTCCCAATAATGAAATTAGTAGCGTTTTAAATACAAGATTATCCGGGTGATAAAATATGGTAGCATAAAAAACAACGAAAATATTCAAATATATATTTTTCTTCATTTTATATGGCCTCTGGTGGGAAGAGGCCAGAGTCCTCTAAAAAAAAAAAACTTACCAGAGTAGGAGCAAGTCAATTCTATAAACTTATCAAGGGCCGACATAACCCTTATAATACGGCGTTTAGCGTGCAAAATAAAAGGAAGTAAGGACGGGTGTGTGTAGAAATACAATCATACGAGTTCTCAAAGAAGTATTCAACTAGTTCAAAAAGGCAGTATTCGTTGTAATAGTAATGACAAAGTTATAGAAGTAACAGTTCGTCGTTCAAAAAGAAATTGTAGTAGTGAGAGCTGATAATACAAAAAAGCCCTACACTCTATCCTTTGAAGAAGAGTTATATGAGTGGAACCACCCCAGATGTGATGCATATTCCAAACAGGGACGAACGACGTCCCAATAATGAGCAAGCAACTGGGATGGTGTGATAAAGTTCTGAAGAGGCCAGGGAAGACCCAACTTCGGTAACAGAAAGAATATGATCCTTTCAATAAAGATCACGAGAATATGATACACCAAGTATCTTAATGACGCACAAAGGTTTTAGTTGTGAGGGATATTATATCAAGCATAGAGGTGGAGGGATTGGGCTTTTGAGGCAGTAAAAACGTTCATGTTTTTCTCGGTTTCAATTTTTAAGTATTACTACAATTATACGCATCACAACTTATTTTTACATGCATCATGAGAATCAATACTAGTAACTATTATATAGTTCTTACAACAAACAATTATGCATGTTGTCATTCCCATAGATGTTGTGTGTCGATATTATTATAATTATAATAATTTTTAATTTCGAAAATATTTAGCCCAAAAAATTTTAATGTGTTTTTATTCTTCAAAAATATGTCGGAAAACAAATGCAGAAATTCTCTCCCATCCTGAAAAAGAAAAGATCCACTTTCTGAAAAAATGAGCTGTTCTTAATTCTGATACATCCTTAAGCTGGAGGTGTTACATCGATCTCAAATCACTGCAGATATGGGAGGTACTAAAGTTTCTCTCCTCTAATTTTTTTTTATATAATTTCTCCTTCCATGATGACAGTACGGTTCAACTTCTCGAAAGTCCTCCGCAACCCATTCTCGAAGAGGTCTAAAATGTTAGGAATTACAAGCCAATACAATTTATTTTGTGGCAATTAGCGTTACATAATTTTATACTGTAGATATCTCTCGAATATATAAAAATATAAAATTGCATAAATTTGAAACTTCTTCCTGAATAGGCTGGGATGGACTTCGAAGATGATAATCCTTACTGCCATCAAGGAAGAAGTCCAACAACACAGATGGAGAAGAAAAGCTCTAGTGTCTCACATAGGAGCTGTTTTGATAAAGTTGTAATGCCTTCCAATGTGAGGGTACATTAGAGATTTTGGACAACTTTTTTTTCTTGCTTTCTTTTCCCTTTGAAGTGGAAATGCATTTTTCTGATAATTTCAGTTAGGGAAAAATTTGCATTGTTTATTTTCGAACTATTTTAGAAAAAAAAATGTTAAAATTAAAAATTTCCAGATTGATAAAATATTTTTGAAATAATACCTTAAAGAAATATTTTAAGCATAATACAAAGTCGCATACATCGAAGCAAAAAAAGAAGGTATTGGAAGGAGGATGAAAGGGGACCTACAAGGGAATTTAGAAAGTTGTTTTGAAAGAAAGTAGGAAAGGTTAAGAAAGAGATTAAGGGGAATCTTCATAGAAAATAATGAATAGGGATCATACTTTTGTGATTGATGAGATGGAAGTGAGGAGTGTGTGGAGGAAGCATTTCGAATATCTGCATAACATTGGCAGCGACAAAAAGGTTATGGTAAATGTGTATGGGTTTGGTAATGTAAGATGTAGACATTTGGAGATATGGTAATTGGTAGGGAGGAGGCAATAGGTAAAGTGAGAAAGTTGAAGAATGGTAAATCAGATTGTATAGATGGAATTACTGGTGAAATGATCAAGAATGGAGGTGAAATTGTGATTGATTGGATATGGAAGTTGTTTAACGAAGCTTTTTTTTAAAGGGTGTAGTTCCGGAGGACTGGAGGGAAGCAGTGATAATATCCTTGTATAAGGGTAAGGGTGATAAAGGGAACTGCAGAAACTACATACGAATTAGTTTTTAGAATGCCGTAGGGAAGATATATGCTAGTATTTTTGGTTGAAAGAGTGCATGGAGTGACTGAAAGATTGATTGCTGAACAAGGTGCATTTAGAAGTGGTAGAGAATGTGTAAATCAAATTTCTACATTGAAGTAAATGAATGAGAAAATGAGATAACTTTATTTAGTTTTTTATGGATTTGCAGCAGGCGTATGACAGGATTAATAGGGAAGCTCTATCGACAGGTGTTAATGATACGAGTATATGGTGTTGGCGGTAGGCTTCTGAATGAAATTAAATGTATGTAGGTTGATAAGGAAAGCGTGTGTAAGAATAAATGGAGTGGAAAGTGAACGATTTAATATTAAAAGGGAGCGAGGCAGGGATGTACTGTTTCCATGGCTATTTAATTTGTATATGGATGGGGTGATTTAAGAATTTAAGGGGGGGGGGTTGGCAGGGGAAAATGTTAGACTGATTTAGAATGGGAGAGAGTGGAGGGTGCCTTGTTTATTGTATGCAGATCTGGTTTTGTGTTTTGAATCTGAGTAAAGTTTGAGAAGATTGATGAGTGGTTTGGCAGGGTGTGTAAAAGGAGAAGGGGTTTGACATTAAAAGTAAATAAGAACAAAGTGATGGTGGTAGGCGAAGGGAATGGACAGTGTGAGGTAAATTTTGTTTAGGCAAATTGGAATAAGTATTTTGATTTTAATATTAGTGCTATATGTTGGATGCAAACGGAAAGATGATGCCTTGAGGTGTGAAAAGAGCAAAGTGTAGGAAATGGCTGTGCGATTCAATATTCTTGTGAATGTGCAAGGGAACTAAGTTTTGTGTGCGGCTAGTTAGTTCTGCACTGAGGGTATTTGCTGACCGGTGAGTAAATGTATAATAGTGAACACTATAGGTGTGGATAATGAGATGTAAGGTGTTAAGTCTTGTCCAATTGATTAATTTTAGGGATATGTTCAGGGTGTGAAGAAGATAATTCATTTAAATGGAGAATGAGCGTATTAGAGAGTTGTGGGGGTGTGAAGAAATAGTAAAAAAAAAAAAAGGGGGGTGGGGTTATCTAAAGGTGGTTTGGTTCATCTGGAAAAGGGATGGATGATATTCGTCCGATTAGGGTAAATGCCGGTTTGTAGTGAGGTGGCGAGTAGTGCTTGCCACGGAAGCGACCTGGCTGAAATAACCTACAGAAAAGTGAGTTGAGGTGAGTAATAGAGTGTCTAAGGATGAAAGAAGGGTGAGATATAACCAAGCGATAACAATGGTGTATAATAGGGGGTAATATGTGGTGCTTTAGTGAGTGGTCATCTGCGTGGGACTGACCCTCTTGAGGATGAACCCTGACCTTTCTGATTGATATATAACAGTGAGGGTTCCTTCTTCGCGGGTAAATGTTTTCTAGGGGTTTTGTCTGTCGTATGAGCTTGCTGACTCAAGGGGGGGGGGGGGGGGGGGGAAGTTGGAGGGGCTTTGTTTTCGACTTCGATTATATTCTTCTACTTAAACAAATCTGCTGCTGGTGCATATTTGTTTGCACCCACCCCAAATCTATTCTGTTAGAAATTTTTACGGTACTTGTTATCTTCAATTTTAACATTATACTCTGCTACTATTATTATTATTATTATTTATTTATTATTATTATTATTATTTTATTATTCTTATTATTATTATTTATTAATTATTTTTATTATAATTTTTTTTTAAAATTATTAACATTATTCTTTAAATTTGTATTCCAATTTAGTTATAGAATTTATCCAAATATTATTTTTGTTAACAGTAGTATTGTTATTATTAAATATTTTAACGCTGTTAAATTAATTTAAAAAAAAACATTTAATTAACTACTTGAGCTTAGACGAAACTTATTCTATCTATCTTTCTTTCCAGAAGCTCATTATCCGGCAGAGTAGTTCATTTTTCACTTAATTATAATGTAATATAAATGGTAAATATTTAATCAATACTTAATATCAATGTAGATATACATAGATTTGGTTTTTGTATTTAACATACATTTTTATTTTTCATAATTCTAACACAAACCAATTAATTCTTAAATTTTTACTTGTGTAAACAAGTGTCTGAATTTTTCCCCATAGATTTTTCACATTCTTGCAATACTAGGAACATTAGAAATATAGAGACAGTAAATGAAGCCTGCATGAGACCACATGACTATCCCAGTCAACCTAATAGAACCTAATCATTTCTTAATTCATGCTCATGCAAATCCACAAGGCACCCTAGGTCTTGTCAATAAGTTACACAGTATACACAAACTCGACAACTAAAAGAAAAAACAATAAGCTAAAGTAAATGCTAACCACACTACAAGCTTTAATAAATTTGTGTTTAGTCACTAGGTAACAGTCTTCAGTTACACCAATAACTCCCTTTAGCTGATATACTCGCATTTGCTTAGTCACAGAAATTGTATTAGCATACGACTACTCCTAATCGACTATCCATATACGTATCTAATTCTTTCTAAATTGTTTGCAATCGAAGTCGCACTCACACTCCTGTGGTGAAATCCATTCCAATTAAACTAACACCTTTATTACTCGAATGAAGAATGTGTTTTATTCAGACCATGGCAATGCTTTAATCTTAATTTTTTACTGTGCCCCCTGGTTAGATGGAATCTATTAGATGATAATGATCAAGATTATGGTGGTGAAATTTGTTATTTGACGGATAGGAAATGGCTTAACAAAGCGTTTTGTAGAAGGAGTTAATTCGAGGACTGGAGGGAAGCAGTTGATAACTATCCTTTGTATTACGGGTAAGGGTTGGATAAACGGGAACTGTCCGTTGGTTCTACTATGAAGGAATTTGTTGTTCTTGTGTATCAATAGATATAATATTTTGTAGACTTGTTTTCATGTCCCCTCTGAGAAATTGCCTCATTAGCTCTTGCCCAGGTCCATAAATTTCTTATCCTTGTTGCTTCTATGTTGCATTTCTCTTCTTAGAATATCTATGTTTTTTCCTTAATTAAATGGGGCCTAAAACTTGTGCGCATACTCTAATTATTGGCCAACATAGCTATACTATACAGGTTTTTAACTCTTAATTATAAACCCCCCCCTTACTTTTTTCTGTTATACGACTATTTGCGGATTTATTATTCCCTAGCATCTTTATTAGCTTTATTCCTTGCTTCCTAATACTGATAATACTTTTCAAATTATTATTATACATCCTTTACTGCTTATAATCTTTTTCTTGGTTCACCGACTCAAGCGCAATCCCATTCATCATCCGTAGTTAAATACTTTTATTTGAGTTATACCTAGGAGAACCTTACTACTTTTACTATTAAAATTTTCATTTGCCCTTATCTGCCTCATCATAAAAGTTTATCTAATCGATCCATTTTCGAATCTTTATACTATCCATCACTATTATTAATTGAGGTAGCCACTTTTATAGTATTTTCATCTGCAAACTTAGGTATGTTGAGACATTAGTGTTGCCCCAGGCACTGAACCTGTGGTGACATATTCACTTCACTATTTCCTATATAAACTTATTGCCATTTAGTTGTACACGGTGTTTTCAATTCCAATACTACTTTTTAATCCAACAATTAGTACCTTCCTTTTCCTCATAGACAAATTTATCAACTCTTTCGTCAGCCATATGTTGGGAACCTTATCAAAGCTTTTGCTGTGCTGCAGTCCTAAATTATATTTGATCAACTTGCATCATTTCTCGGTTAATGCAGTCAGTATATGCATTTCCATAGATTCTATTAAAGTGTTTGTGTATCATGACATCCCCTTTCTAAAGACCATGCTGGGAGTCATACAATATCTTATCTGTCTAAATTTTTTCTATATTGGACTTTTCAGTAGTTTTCTCTATAAACTTCTAGATCCAGTATTGTAATACGTTGGGATGTATCATTCCGCAACCGAGAATTTCTACTCAACCTGTTTTTTTACAAATATTACAACCTTTGCCGCCGCAGTAAACCTGGTATTCTCTCACCTTTGTTTTTTAAATGTTATCGATTTGTTTAAAATTCAAATCCCGTGGCTTTGCAATTGTTCTGGTACTTACCCTCCTATCAGAATTCTACAACATATATTCCTTATCTAGGACCACAGCTTTTACTTGGGTCAATTAGGTTTCATGTGAAGATTTAATCGCTTTTACCTCAAATTCATTCTGTAAATCTATTTATTAATTGTGCTTACCAGATACTTATTAGTCTCCTAACTATTATCCAATCTTTCCTTTCAGTAAACCATTATTACGCAAATTTAGGCCATTAGAAACTATTTACCCATGGTTTGCTCTTATAAATTGTCCAAAGTTCTTCATCAATTTATTATTTAATTGTCCCTATTATTATTTTTAAGCAATGATTAGCCATAAAACTTTCTTCATCTTGTTCAAATTAACTTTTTAAAATTAATTTTCTGCACATCTTTTTCTCACTACTTTTCTATTCACTTAAATTGCCTTTGTCGTCCCTGGCTTTATAATAATTGCCTTTCCTCCATTTACTTAATCTTGTGTATTACTCTATGCGCTTTTCGTTGATTTTCTCTCTTTCTCTCTATTCCTTTCTTGCACAGATTTTTTTCTCTTTGCTTATAATCGGTTTATCTTTAAAACATACACTGTATATATATTCATCGATGATTTGGTTTATTAAATATGTCCAAAGTTCTTCTATCATTTTAATTCATCAAACTCTTTATTCCCTTCAATGTTATACTAAGCATGTCTCGGAAATTTGGTAAATGCCATTTCGGAAATCTAAGATCTTTCATTATAATTGCAAATTTGGCCCTTTTGTGATATTTTGTAATGTCACTGTTGCACATTATCTAATATTATTTTGTCGCTAATTTAATTGGTTAAATTCTCTCTTAATAATATCCGGCATCTTTCTATTTAATGCCTCTCGCTCGAAAGTATTTAATATTTAACATTTGCATCATTTTGGTTCTCGTAGGTTCATTTGGATTCTTGGCTTCAAAAATGTTCTCGAGTGATTTTGCGTGATCATCAATACTTACTATGGGTCATATTAATAAAGGAATCCCATTGAATGCAGGAAAATTAAGATCACCCATCTTTATTGACTGTACCTTTTCGTTTACTTTTGGCTATCGATTTGAAATGGGGAATTGCGCTTGAGTCTTGCGACCAAGATAAATGTATTCAGGTATGATTTATTTATAGCATTGTAATTTATGAAAGTAAGCTAATCAGTGTTTGGACGCAAGGAATAAAGCTAATTAAGAATGCTGTATTTGGTACAAATCCGCATGCTCGTTTACCAAGAGCAAGGTAAGGTTATAAATAACTGTGTTTATTTAATAGCTATGTTTAGGTGTCCAGTTGATTTAGAAGTATTGGGTGCAACAAGTTGTGGGCCTCCTTATTTTAGAGAATAGAGCTATATATTGCTTAGAGAAAGTGTAACATCAGCAGCTCACAAGAAGATTTCTGGTTGAGGGTATAGTACTAGTTGAGGAAAGAGGTTCTGATTATGGAGTTGGATGTTTTCTGTAGCAAGAGATCGATTTTTTTCAGGTTGGGGACATGATACAGTCTATCATAATTAATTTACATCCTCTATTCGATTAATACGGAGATCATGGAAAGATCAATTAATTCTTCATAGTAGAGCTTCCGACGGTGGAGACTATAGGGGCATAGTTAAGAAAATCAAGAATTAGTTCAATGCCATTCTTGAAATACAGAATAACATTCATTCAGATAATAGGGTTTGTTAATTTTGGAATGGTTTTTGCCATAGGCGATGGTTGCTGGTTTGCGTACCAGATTGCAAACATTTTAGAGAAAAGGATTTCGATAAGGTATACTGAATGGATCTTGGGTATCATTATAGTATATTTAGAATAAGCCAAATTGGCGGATTTTAAGTTCAGAAGGTACTTATTAAGGTTAAAATCTGCATGTTATGACTGAGAAATATTTTAAAGCTTGAAGTGTGGTTATCATGTAAATTTTTCTACAGTTTTTTTTTCTTTTAGTTGTATATTTTTGTGTATATTTGTGTAAGTTATTGACAAGCCCTTATGTACTTTATTTAGTTGTAGACTTTGTGTTATACTATGTTAAGTTATTCGACCAAGCCCTAGGTGCTGCCTTCTGTGGGATTTGCATGACGCATATTTGTTTTGGTGATGTTCTTTATGGCTTGATCTGGGACCGTCTCGATATGCCCATTTGGCCTCCTTACTGTTATTTTTTCCTTTCTAATGTTCTTAAAATCATTTTTATTTGAAGCCTTAACAACGTTCTAGTTTTTATTTAATCTTTCTACCACTATTTACATGTTTATCTATTGTTATAATATCTATTATCGAAGATTAGGCCCTTATCACCACTTTATTTATTCCTAAGTTTTTTGATTAGACAATGTTCTCCAAACTGGTATCTCTTGAACAAGCCCCGACACCTTTTACGACTCAAGTAACTCCGTCTAGTGGCAATACCGACTCTTTTGATCAAATTTTCTTCCACAAAATTCCAAAAACATAATATTTTTTTCTGAAAACACAAATTTCTATACCTTTCATTTACATCCTATTCATGCCATGCTTTTTCCCTGCCTCATCCCCCTTCTCACAGCTCAGTTACAATCCCCCCTGGATAAATCACCTTCTTGTCCCAAGCTAGCTTTATACTTCTGATATTCTTAACCTCTTATTACATTTTGTCTATATAATTCTTCTGACTCTTCTTGTCCTATATCATCTTTGGTATCTTCTCAGTTACCCACTATTTGCCATCATCTTCTTTCGAATCGACTTTGTTATTACTCATATCTCTCTATCTCTATCTCATGATATCACTTTATTTCCCGCATTTGATTCAGTATCTCTTACTATTGCTATATTGTTATTTGTTCACTATTTTTTAAGTTCAATATCACTTTATTTCTTGTTACTTTCTTATATTTGTTCTCGCTGAATTAATGCCATCTCTTTCCTTCTGGTCCTTTTTTTTTCCTTCCCTTTAGACAATACTCAACATTTTACCTTATTGTGTCCCTTTTCTCTGCCCCTCTTCTTCCCTTTTTTCAATTTTTATCTGGAAGTACGCTTACATACTTTGCCGTACCTTTTTTTTCTTGTTTTTTTTTTATGGTTTTGATCGATAAATTCATGAAGGATGTGTTGTTATGCTTGAGATTTTTTTTTAAATTATCATTTTGTTGGTATTTCTCTTTGATGCAAATTCCAATACCTTATTTATTCTCATACTCTGCTTAGACTCTATTCTTATTTTTACTATCACTTTTTTGGTCTTTTGTCCCCTCTTTGCATCTTTTCTCTCGTCCATGTTCGTGAATTCTACTGACGTTTCCTTCTCTTATTACTTCCTTTGTGAATTCCATCTTCCCTTCATCTCGGCCTCTGGACATGTTTTATCCTCCGGTACTAGCCTGTTTTTTTTTCCTATACACAAATACAAGTAAATTCATAATCTTTGCACATGATAATTTTTGGATTGGCAGTATTACTTTTTTGCGTGTTTTTTTTTCTTTTTTCTCTTTTTTTTTTTTTCATTTTTTTAATAAATTTCCTAATTTCCATTCCCCTTTAAAATTACCTCTTTTTTCCTTTTCTTACAGTTAGATACAATCAACACGTAAAATTTGTCACTAATCTTCACTTGCACTTACACAGATTATAGTTACTTTTTAGTAAAGGGAGATTGCAAAAAGACCACGTTTACGCTAATATCTATCAAGTGATATGTGATTTTTTCACTTGAGTGTCGATAGTGGAGTTGTTTTTTTGAACACCTTTTTCCAAATTAGTTATGATGATATGTAAATAAAGCTGCGGTTTGCCGCTCTATATAGAGTAAATGTCCAAATTGATATTTATTTTATTTAATTAGTATTATGTAAATTATAATTATAAATGTTATTTTGGTGTTGGGGTAAATTCTAATCATCTTTTTATTCCTTGTAATTCTATTTTTTTCCTAATTAACAATTTTTATCAGAGTACAGAAATTCTATTATATTATTAATAATATTCATAATAATCTTGTATCTTTCATATTTCTTCACTTCCGATTTTTTAATATTCCATAGAAACTGTTCCAATAATAAATTTTTTTTCCCCCCTCCCCCAAAATTCTTAAATATATCTTTTTTTAATATTTAGCCAGCAATTCCCCCCAAGGTAACGCTTACTCATTTCACGGTGGACGTCATAAGCCAGGAACATACGTATTTAATTTTTCTCCCAACCGTCCATGGTGTTTTACTGTTATTTTCTATTATTTGGATTGTCCGAGGTGCTGGGCAATTCTTTTAACTAAGCCTATTTAACATTTCTATTCAAACTAGAACCATTACTACTTTTTTTTTTTTTTGTTTTTCTTTCGTTTTTTTTTTCTTTTTTTTTTTTTTTTTTTTTGTTGTTTTTTTTTAATTGTCCTAAAATTTATGCAAGTAATCAAATGTCCGGTGTCCGTGAAATTAGGAATTAATAAGAAGGCTCTTTTTTTTCTTTTTTTTATAACCTTGGGGGTCCTACTGCTTGATTTTTTTTAATTTCTCTTTGAATTTGTTTTCTTTTCTTTCTTTTTTTGACAATGGATTAAGTGGTATGATTCCCATTTTAAGTTATATTTCCATAGTTTTTTTTTTCAATTGGATGGATTATATATACATTGAAAGGGGAACAGAAAATGATTCATCTTTTTGATTTGGCCAGATACGCATTAAATTAATTTTCTTTTTTTTTTCGCTTTCCTCTGGATTGAGTTTTGTCCTTGAATGTCGTTGGTCTAATGTTTCTTTTCAAACATTTCAGCATAATAATTTGTTTTCCGTAGTCATCACAATACTGAATCCAAATAAAGCTATCTAGAAATAAATAAATATTTAAATAATAGTTTTTTATTTATATATCATGTGCAAATTAAAATGTGATTTAATTTAAAAATATGGGTTGATTTATACAATGTGTAGGACTATTGGTTTAACACAATAACCATTTAAAGGTTCAACGGCATGGTGCTTGTAAATAGATCCATTTAATTGAAAAAAAAAATTACCTAATACCCCCAATTTTAGGGGGGGTTCTCAATAATCAATTAACAGAGTAATACCTTGTTGTTGAATAGATGAGTCTGCAAAGGAATCCTCAAATTCAAGTTGTAAACCTTGACTGCCATTTGCTTGTCCCTCTCCCATAGGGTTACCCTTTTTTTATTATATATATATATAATATATATATAATATATTATATATTGATATATAATATATATATATATATATTAATATATATATTATATAATATATATTAATTTATATATTATATAATTTATATTTTATATATATCTATTATATATATATATTATATATTTCTTTTTTTCTTTTTTTCCTCCTTTTTTTTTTTTTCCCTCTCAAGCCTGGGGGTTTATAAAAATAAAGTGCGTTTTTAGCGTGACCATAAAAGCATCAGAAAAAAAGAATAGTAGTTAGCATAGATTTAAATGTACACTAAGTTTCGTAAATTTTCAAGACAAAGCCCACCTTTTACCTTTGCCTCTCTATACCTTTATTTAGTTTGAGAACTCATCGCAGTTTTTTTGGTCTAGTAAAAATTCTCATCCCCTATTGAGATTATCAAGGGACTTTTACAACGAACCCTCACTATGTGAATATTGTCGTCAAGTTAGGGTTTCATACCCTGCCCAGGTGGCCAACAACTCATTACCCTCCAAATTACCTCCGCCATGTCCTCCTATTAGCACCTTTATTCTCTGCCTCTGCCAAACTGTCACATTTCCTCTTCCTTCAGACATCTTGAGTTTACTGATTCAATTCATCTTTTTCTTAATAATGTCTCCCACCTGGGGTCGATTTCCACATAAAATAGCTGATCTGTATTCTAATGAGAAACATATTGGTCATTCTTCCTTTCTCTCTGCAATTGTCAATACCATGCTTCATACGTTGCATTTCATTTATTTCTCTCATTTACCTCCCTTTCTCGTTAGACCAATAACTCTCTAAATACGTTTTCATTCCTCATTTTATTATCAATTTCTTTTCACACCTAACTACGACCCCCTAATGATTGTCCATCTGAACACATTGAAACTTTAGATTCTGATGACCTCTTATTTCATCAGACCAATATTTGTGTCTCACTACTATATCATTTTAACACAGGTAATCAACATACCGCTCAGATGTTAAGACCCTAAGTGCACTCTAAGCTTGTCCCGGTTTTACAATTATTCCACCAACGATTTTAGAAATTGGCAAACCAGCCTTCAATTTTTCTCTTTTTTGCCATTTCCATAACTTTATACTTTTACAGCTTTTCCTGGCAATCTTATTCTCCGGATCCCTTTTCATTCCAACCTATCATCTAAATATTTAAACTCAGACAACTTGTTCCAGCGCTGCTCATCCTCTAACATAACTTCACAACCCAGAGGATCTGTCCCTCTTTCTCAACTAACCATTATAGTTCTTTACTTCTTTAATCATACTGTTTAAACTTTCAAACCTCCTTTTTAATAACTTGCCTCTATAACTTCTCTATCTAATTTCCTGTCAAACTCTCTTTTCACCACATATAATAACCAAATCATCTGCATATAATATGGGTGTTGTAGGTTGGTAGGGCACCCTCCACTTCTCTTCCATTCTGCTCATTCATTCTAGGTTTAGGAATTTTTGCTTCTGCCGGCACTTTTTTTTTTTCTGTTTCCGTTTTGGTTTACTTCGCTCACCTGCTAATTCCTTCATAAATCCCTCATCGCATTATACCAAATTTGGGAATAACCAGAGGGAACTATGTTTATCTACATTCCTGGCCGTCACTCACCTCAATTATATATAGGTATTTTATTGGGGGTTATCGCTAATGATTTGTTTTCCTTCTATATATATTATTAGTTATTTTATATGCTATATCCCGGGTTATATCGGTATATATTTAGTGGGTTTTATTATATATAGTTAGATATTTTACCTTATTTAGAGCCCTTTTGTTATTAGTTATTTTTATTTATTTGGGTGTCCTGAAAGTATTATTGTTATTAGTAGTATATAATTATTATTTTAGTATGTTTGGGGGTATTATATTTTTTACGTTTATTTGGACTAGTTATTAAGTAGTCTGTATTATTTATATATGTGTCGTATGATATTTATATATATACTATATACTTACTATTTAATTACTTTATAGTCTATTTATAATGTATTTATTGATGTATAGTGTATTTAATAATACGTATATTATATATTGACTTCTATATTCGTGTTTATGCTTATTTGTTTTATGTATTTAGGTATGAGTATTTGTTTGTGGGTTATATAACTCGTCTATTATGTCTTTCAGATGTTTTGGTGATATATACGTGAGAGCTTTTTGTATATCTTTGAGAGTTTTCTTATTAATTTATTATTTTATGTTAATATTATATATTATACTATATGATATGAATATTACCTCATAGGTATTTATTATATATGTAGTTTTGTAAGCATACAGTGTAATTTCTTGTGGTTTTATTAGTATTATTTTGTTTTTCGGTATAATTACTAGCATTAATTGGTGGTTGAGCCACAACTCCTTCCCTATATAAGTTTGGTATTGGGCTTATTATTATAATATATCCTATTATATATAGCTATTTTGGTGTTATAGTTATGTATTCTATAATTATATGTTGAGGTTTACTTTTTATATGACTATAATGTATATGAGGCTTTGGTCTAGATATGACATTTTCCTCACTATTTATATCAAAATATAGGTTATTATTATTTTATATACTGGTATATTTTTTTTTTTTTTTTTTTATTTTTTTTTTTGGGTTTCGTTATAAATATTTATAATATTTATATATATATTCGTTTTTTTAGGGGTTATTTCCTTTCGCGTATATTATAACTATTATATGATATATTTTTTTATATATATATATCTTTTTTTTGTTTTTTATATATTTTATATATATATGGTTATATTTATATTTAAAAAAAAACAAATTATTATGGTTGTTATTGTGGCATTGTAATTTTAGATAGTGCGATTTTTGATGTTCCACCTGCATATGGTGTTGAGTCTTACTTGAGCTTGAACTTAGATTTGAAGTGTAATTCGTTTCCTAACAGTCTCTTCCATGATTATTGCTTGCGTTGACCCGATTTATTTATTAATTTTCATTTGATAATTGGCTGATGATATTTAATAATTAACGTTAGATATTCATATTGAAAAATATTAAATTGAATAATTACTTATTTATAGTTAATGGATTGTCATTTGTGGGAATATTTATATACTATTTATTGTTCTTTAAAACTCTTTTAACTTTTGACGCCTCGATTATCCCTATAAGTTTATATTTTTTCTACTTGGTGACTGGAGAGATAGGCCCTATTTCCATTCTTCATTCTGAAGTTTGATGAACGATGGGCAGTGTGGTACCATCATCCCATATCAAATTTCTATTAATAGTGGTTATCTCCTCCCTCTTCAGTGGTTCAGTTCCTATGACTCTTTCCTAACTTTTTTTTAACTTTTTTTATTTAAATTACCTTTATTATAGTTACTTCTTTACTTATCCACTCCTTTGTCATTTTGATTCCACCGCTTCATTCTTTTGAAAAACGTCCGCGCACTCAGCCAGCATTGGAAACCTCATGAGATTTGATATGGGCGTAACTTAGCGTTCAATTAGCCTTTGACTTTCCTGGCATTTATATATTTGGAATGCAGCATTTGTCATATTTTTCACTTTCTTTCTTCGTAGAAGATGGTATGGAATTCAAGCTGATACTTTCTTTAATACAGAGATTTCTTTTTTTGAAAATTGTTCATCGCGTAGTTTTTCTTTCTCAAAACTTTTTGAGATATTTTTATTTATTGGTAATTTTTTCTTTTTTGGGATCTTCTTCTGTAAGGATCATCCTATTTCTCATTCTAAAAAAAAAAAATTCCAAACTTCCTTTTGATTTGCACATCACTTTCAAACCCTGCGTATCAGGGAAAGTCTGACTTTATTTGGCCCCTGGCTGTCTGGACTTTTAAGCAACTCTTGGTGAAGATTGGTAGACTCCTAGCTTTGCCACCCAGCAAAAGAAAAGAAAAAAAAAAACATTTGTAACAAAATGCTTGTACCTTTTTTTTTTTGAACTGTGGCGTACATAGGCTTATATTCTTTAGTACTTTAAGAGGGGAAAATGGGTATCACTAAGTTTATCACTTTATTACTAGTGCAAATTAGTGAGACAGGATGTACCTTTGCTACCATACCAGTTTGATAAGCTTTGATATAAAATCCAGGTGCAAATTTGCTAAGAAAACTTGCAGCAAGCTATTATATTGCCTGTAGGTTTGATAAATATTGATACTTGAACTAATGATAGAAGCATAATTGCATAAGTTATGATATATAGATATACGTATACTATATATATATATATTATATAATATATATATTATATATATATATATATATTTAATAGTATATATAATATAATATAAATATATATTAATAATATATATATTATATATATTTATATTATATATATATAAATATAAATATATATATATATAATATATAATATATTATTTATATATTATTAATATATAATATATCTATATTATATATTATATATATATATATATATATATTATATATTAATATATTAATATATATAATTTATTTAAGGTACGTACATAATCCGATCACATTTTTTTTTGTATCAAGTATGTGGTTAATATGGCTGATACTTTACTTTTTGGGTGAAGGAAGTTTTGAGAAACTAATTAATAAATACTAGTTTAATTAAGGTATATAAGGGAATTCTTAAAGCTAAGTGAACCTCATAAATAATGATCACGTGAAGCCACTTTAGAATGCATTAATAGATAAAAGGACTGCTGTGTGATAAAAAGATATCAAAAGTGAAGACTTTTATGACATTCCTTGAGATTAATATGCATTCATAGGATGACATTGACTTAAAATTAAGATGATATTGCATTGATTAGGACGCAAGGCCTAGGAGACTGTCCCACTAACATAAGAAAACATGCCTCATGCAAATCGCCCACGAAGCAACCTAGGGATGTAATATCTGTATATAAAAATAAAATTGTGCTTTCAAAATAATGTTTATAATGGTTGTGTAGTAGATATATTATATATATAATTATATAAAATTAATATATTATATATATATATATAATACTTGAACGTATATAAGATAATATTATATATATAATATATTATAATATATATCATACTAATATATATATATATATATATATATATATATATTTATATAAATATTTATTATAATATAATATATAATATATATGAATATATATATATTACGTTATTTAGTATAATATAATAAAATAAGAAATATATTTATTATATATAATATATAATTATATATATTATATAATATATCTTTATAATACAATACATCCAATCATAATAAATTAGGTCCAATGATCCTAATAATAACTACTATAATAAAAACCGAGTTCGTCTAAATATATTATATTATCAATCCATAAATTATAAACTTCTAAATGTTGAATGAGTCACACTCAAAGCAACTCCCTGAAAGAGCGATTCCCAAAATTAACAACCTATACGAATGCATGCTTATTATATAAGATGGCATGCTTTCTTCTTAATTTCTATTATTACATGGTCAATTAATGCTCCTGGATCAAAATATCATATATACTCTCTATCCTTTTGAACTTGGGTGCATAAGACCAGTGTACGTGCCTCAGCTCCTCCCCTAAAAAAAGTTAGTACATATCCAGCCAAATATATGTAAGCAAGTGTTAGAGATGATTTAATGCAAGAAAACCTCAGTATAAGCAACTGGTTTCCACTTAAACTCAACCTTATCAATAGTCCCAACATAGCTGATCATAAGGCGGATATATTACAATCGTTCAACCATATACATCATTAAATTATCAGCAACTTCATAATATGATAAGAATAAACCATTTAAAAGAATTCTTGTCTCTTACTAAATTCAAATACATCGGTATATCAATACTAGAAACTTCCTCTTGAATTCTAAACTTACAACTTAAGTAGATTTAATCCATCCAACATAACGTAATACTCATATCAAAATATCAATTACTCATGTACCAAATCATACACAACTATCAAATATCCATGTGGCATACAATAAAATAAAAATTAAAAGAAAATACAACGATTTACTCAGGAATCCATTCATGCTGCAACACTATTCTCAGGTATGTCAGAATATCTTAGCTATATATAATTTGATACTGGCAGTGATCCAATTTAGCACCGCATGGCATAACATACAGCACCTAACATCCGCAAGAGGAACACCGAGAAACTTTGCAGTTCATTTGATATTCAGTAACAGAAACCAACTCTACTTATGATCCATATCCCACACAATAGGAACGCACATACTTGATATTTCCATTTGCTCCTACCCAGAAATTCAATTCATCAAGTATTTTTATGCTTCGTCTGTTATCGCATACTAATCAAAATTATATATTCAATAACATCCACAATCATCTTTAAAAAACATATAGCTAATATAAGAAAGTGAACTGGCTAAGTCCGTACCTGATTTTATAGATTAAAAAAAATACCATCTTTCCAAAATACAACTGACTTTCACCTCACAAGCATACAACCTAATTAAATCAGTTAAGAACCCAGAAATACATCCCAAAGACTATCGGAAATTAATCATTACCAAGAAAGATAACCATACTAAATAAAGAAATTCCCCTCCTATAGAATGAACATTAAATAAAAATAACAAATACAACGAACATTTTAACAATAGAATAAAATTAAATAAGAATGAAAATGGGCAAAAATATATACCAAAAAAAACTATAATAAGAAATACCAACAACATTCTTTCTGTTGGCCACTCTTCCCAAGCTGTGTAAAAAATCATTTGATGCTCAATAATCAAAGTTATATTGATTAATATATGTCACCCCAATTCTAATAATTAGTCATCAATACACAACCCCACAATGGGTAAAAATTAAAGAATCTTAAATTTTGAAGTACTAGTGAATTTAGAAGTATCAACACATAAGAAACTAAAAAATGGAATAACAGAGGGACAAAAAATAAATATAATGCTAAAGCAAAATTTGGGCAATTTCACACCAAATATTCAAATCCGCTGTTGTTTTTTCTAAAAAAAATTGAGAGATTTATCTGAGATAATACTCCCCCCCACAAATCCTTTTTCTTCGCCACAATGGATTTAGACAAAATTTTACACACTCTATAACAGATTTTAACAAAAACATCTCACAGACAGTGTAATTAATAAGATTATAAGTAATTTTTGTCAAGGTCACAAAGCAGCTTCCACACTTTTGGAGATAGTACATTAAAACAAGGCATTGATATAGCATATCAACACATTGTTATTAGACAATGATTAGGCAAAAATAAACTCAATGACAAAGAAAATCATTGGATATTTCTTCAATTATAAGAGTTCAACATAGATACCATTCTACTATAATACGTATATCATGGATCAGTGCGTGATCATCTATATAGTAACATTAATTTATCTTTATATCAAAATCGGTATTTAACTAATCACAGTCAAACATCTAGTGTGATTTTCCAGAAGTACGACTGCAGCGGGCGGGCAACAGGGCACATGCATTCGTTAGACCTTGCGACTTTTACGTACGTAACGTACAGTGAGGCGCCCGTGTTAAATCCGATCGGGATTGATAAACCGGGCGGGGTCTGGTGGAAGGATTACTTGTTTACTACAAATTTTTACAAAAAACATGTGTGAGAAATGGTTTTCCAAATAATTTTTGAATATTTTTCATTTTATATAAGATGATTATGGTAATATTTATAAATAGATCAGAAAGTATATATTGTTTAATTGTAGCTTGAATCCGATGCGGCTCCGGCATTCACAGGTACTCATTTCCTGTTTCCTCTGATGTGGTTATTTATTTTTTTTTTCACTTACCGAAGCCGTTTTCGAGGAGTCGATGTTTTGCAACCCAGGGCTGCACTCGGCATTCTGGAAACGGCACTGATTATATGGTTCTCGCTCCAGTAATTTGGTAATCGATATAATATAGTATATTATATATATATATAATATAAGTATAATATATATATATATTATATATTTATATATATTATATATATATATATAATATATAATATATATATATATAATATATATATATATATATATAGTATAATATATATATAATATATAAAATATATATATATATATAATATATAATAGTATATTATAATTATATTATATAAATATTATCATATATATATATTATATATAATATATATATATAATATATTAATATATATATATATATAAATATATATATAATATAATATATGATATATATATATAATTATAATATATATTAAAAAAATAATATAATATTATATATATATATTATAGAAATTTAGAGACTTTCGAAGGTGCAATAGAAAGTTTGAGTAACTGCTCATTCCAGTAAATGTAGGTTTGCCTATAAAATTAAATTTAAATTCTACCCTAAGTTAAATTTAGCAAATAAAGAAAATAACTCACCATAACAATATAGTCTAGAACACGTATTAAATGCAAATGTCCAAATATTAACTTGGAGGTGTTGTATAGTATAAGGTTAAGTAGTTGTATTAAGTAGTTGCGTTACTAGTTTTAGGCCTACATATAGATCATCCTTATGTCTCGGTTAAAAACATAAGTAAGTATAGGGATTAGTTAGGTCTTAGAGATTGTTTATGAGTATACTCAGATATAGATAGAATTGTGACTAAACGTCTAGTTCCTGCTATATTTCAGATATCAATTAGGAGCAGCTGGAATAAAGAGACCTTAATGTTATTAGTTTTTCTTAGATATGTCATCTTATCTTTATTAAGTGCATAATTGATTTATCTTGGTGCTTAACTAGATAATATGTTTATATTATTATAAATAAAAGTAAATTTATTCCGTTTTACTGTATTATTATCAACATATTAGCTATAAGACAATAATAGATAGAGAATATTCAGCTTACATTAATATATTGACTTTCAAGTTTTCAGTGCTTCGTTTTATGTTTCACAACAAATTTATGGATTGCCTAAAATATATTTTAAGTAAGTTCCAAACAAAAAGCAGGTGAGAGAACTAGAAATATTCTAAAGCTTTATATTATATTTCTATATTATATATTTAAGGTAAATACCTGATTCACATTTTTGAATAAGTTCCGACCCAAGCTTCTGGCTGAAAGAAACTTCATAAATAATGGGAAATGTTCAATAGGTCTTCACCATCTTTGACGCACCTCTAAGTCCCACAGCTACCACGCATCAATTTTAAAACAAATTTCATGGCAACGATGAATTAACATTAGAAATTTTAAATAATACGTCAAGCTTGAAAGCAATTAAAGTCTATACGCCAACTACTGTTTCACCCATACGAGATGTTTCTAAGACAAATTAGAGTATGAAATTTTAAACGTGTTACCTTCTAGACGAAGAAGGAACTACTATAGTATGTATTTAAATAATTATGGAAATAACTAGGAACATCAGAATACATTAAGAAATTCTAAACGACTTTTTGCATATGTAATTAAAACAAATAGAGCAAAGGGGTAAACTTCAAAGTAAGCAACTTTATCATCATTAGAAATGTTTTTGAGTATATTATTATTTATATTCATTGTTTGTATATTCAAGAGACATATTAAAAAGAAATAGAGTTATAAAACAGATTGGGTGCAACGGTATTAAATCAAATTAAATGATAAAGGCATAAGAAATTTTTTTTTTTAACTATATCAACAACAGATTCACATGGGTAGTGGTAATTTTTTTTTTAGAAGCGATGAGGAATGGCAAAATAACATTCTAATTGTAAGTCAAATATTTTTTTTTTTACAAATTAAAATAATTCATGCAATAATATGAATTTAAAGGGACAACCAAATCAAAAGGTTAATTGTGGAACGTTTTAAAAGCCATGGCCAATAGTTGTAATTGTTAAATAGAAAAAGCATATGTAATGTACGTTAGTAAATTAAAAGGTAATTTTTATCAAATAGCTAATATATGGAGTGATAATTGTTTAAAGTATAAAAATATGCTTCATGCACTAGCACAATAAGTTAGGTAATAGTAGAGCAAAAGTGTTAAACAAAGGTTTATAAAATTTACAGATAATAAATTTTTAGGCCTACAGTGCAAAGAGAGGATACTATTCAATAATAGGATCCTAAGCAAAAGTTATTTACAACATTTCTGACATCTAGGTTTAAATCTTAAACTAATATATAAAATAACTTTAATCTAATGCATTATTTATAAAAATTGGGCTTCTATACCAAAGCAGATTGTGCTTGTCGAAGGTTGCAGTATTTGCATGGATAGTCAAATAACTGTCGTTATTACAGGGGCACTCATCAAAGCATGCATTGCACTTGAGCAGAATCTACAAATGGTGTAGCTGTGTACAGCGTTCACTAAGATCAATATCGGGAGTAATTGGTACATTTTTCATGCTCATGACGCATGCTGCAAAATTACATGGAAAAGCTGCTATTTCATTCTTAAAAGAAACGGTAAGATTTCAACCTTAGTGTTAAATTTTAAGGGTAGCTTTTGGGCGAGTAATACATAGGAAACTATCATACCATTCACCCTCATTTTGGCTCTATTAGTAAGGTTTATATGGTTTAAATTTATTATATATTAAGAATATTATATGGATTCCTGATAATTATCTTGCATCTGCAAATCTATTATTCCAAGTTATCTATTTCAAGCTAGGTGTGTCTCTGGCCAATAGTCAATCGTTTCATTAGAGTGAATGAATCTCAATACACATTATCTAGGGTAATTTGTTAGAGATTTATCGATTAATAAATTGATAAACCGGAGGTAATTTATTAACTACGAGTGAACTAATCATTTTAAAAACTGCAGTATCATGAGCAAGTGTAATCTAATTCTGAAGGATCAAACTAAGCCAAAGCTTAACATCTAGAAGTAAAGGATTCATCAACTAAATATTCAGAAGGAGGAGAATATTAATACCTAAATTATTTCTCTACATGATTCTGTCAAAATCATCTTCAAATGCCTAACGCAATGGGGTAATTAAGAGCCCGGACATCAAAATCGTTAATCTTTTAATAGCACATTCCGAGATTGCTATTCAATGTATAAGCTCTCTCATTGAGTAAAGATTGCATTATTACAGTGTAACTTTAGCTTAAAGAACGTGAAAATGCTAACTTATATGATTCATCTCAATTCCTATCTGATATGAGCTTTATGCGCCCTAAAAAGAGGTTAAATTAGACACTGTCACTACCGAATACATAGATTGGGCCTAAATCGATTGTTTATTATTATATAAGCACCATCATTGCTACATCGGCACCAATTAACAAATATTTTTGATGTAAAATTTGTATTAAATATAACAATTAATATAAGAACGAAGTTATGATACTGAATATAGATGAATATAGCAAATGACAAAATAGACAAAATAAATAAAGTAAATAAAGTAAATAGAGTAAATAAAATAATAAAGTTCAAACATATTTATGGAATACATATAAAATATAAATAAAGTAAATAAATCATGAAAATAAAGAAAATGAATAAGCGAAGTAAAATAAAAACCAAAATATGGATAAGTCATTATAAAATAAAGACAATAATATATGAAACAAAATAAAAAATAAAATAAAATAAAATAAAATATAATGAATTGAATAAATGAAATTTGATAAAATGAAGAGAAAGAAAAATAAAATAAATTTAAATAAAAAAAAATAGTATAAAATCTCAAATACTATACAGCTATAACCAAATATAATAGATATAAAATTTAATAAAAATAGTAAATCTAAACGAGAAAAAATAAAAGAAAGAAATGAAATTAAAAAAATAAAGAAGATTTGCATAATCAATTAATTATATATCAAAATAAATGTTATAAAATAATAATTGTAAACTGGCCTATGTGACTAGATGTCATTTTAATATTTCCCCCTATTCTAACTGCAAAATATATTTCCTAATTTCATAATTATATAAAAGATTCATCAAATTACAATATGAGATAAAAGGATACCGTTTTCTAGATTCTGTTAATTCTATAAAAATTATACAAATAAAATAATTAAAAAATAGTATAAAATCCTTGTCCAGTCA
The DNA here is from genome assembly GCA_015478945.1 of Trachelipus rathkii. Taxonomy (NCBI): domain Eukaryota; kingdom Metazoa; phylum Arthropoda; class Malacostraca; order Isopoda; family Trachelipodidae; genus Trachelipus; species Trachelipus rathkii. The sequence continues at coordinate 31,481 of JABUQX010063635.1, read as the reverse complement.
TTATCATTATTTGATGTATATAAGACTTTAATATATAGAAATAATTTAAAACAAAAATATTTGTAGAATAAATAAATTGAAGTATAATAGCGCAAGTTATTATATATTATTTCATATGATTAATTTCATGCACATGTATAGACTAATTTTTATATGGTTTAACGGTATATACTACTCAGTGATTTACATGGAACATACCTTTTATGTAAAATTTGATTTTTTTTTTTTTTTTTTTTTTTTGAATATTATTGTTGTAAATAATAGCACTTTTCTATATTACTCTTATGGTTTATTATCTTACCATTTACGACAGAGTTCTTATATCTAATTAATGATATTATTAATTGATTTATTATTTTTTTATTATTACACTATTTTATCTTTACCTTAAAGTATTAATATATTATTATTTATTCTATTACTGCATATTAGGAAGGTCCTACCACTTCACTGGTATTGTCATTTGTTGAAGAATCTTTTTTCTTTCTCCCAATTTCAAAATGATATTTAACTTCCATGTGTAAGATTCAATTAGATCCAGCAACCTCGTTTTAGTTTCTGGCATGGTTCTTTGAAGTTAATGAGTTAATTCTAGATATTCATATTCGGGCACTCAATGAAGTGTATCAGGCTTCTTACTAATATGTCAAGTTAATTTCGCCATTTGAGAACCTGTTCCCCCATTTTAGGTTAAAGTGTTGGATCTGCTGAAAGTTAATAATGAGTAGAAGGATTGTCTAATCTACTTCTTAATTTATTTCCATTCGTAATTTTGTATTTTCCTTTAGTTCCCTAATTTCTTTTTCATTAGATGTAGGTCCCAACGTTACTAACAATCTTTGTTCAGCCTCTATGCTACCTATGTCTTATAATTTCCTTATAAGTGGTGTCAGTTTTTCCTTCTGCTTTCCCAATTTTTTCAATATGATGTTTAAGACTTTTTTATCCTTCTGTATTGATCATATATTTAACTGTTAGTTATATTACTTCCTGATTGATGATCTCAATCATCCCCTCAGATTCTGAGTGGGGGTGTACCTATCTTCCGTATTCCCTGTAATTCTGTAGTTTTAAATGTTTGTAATTATAATTCTGTTGTGAAGCAAATTAATGGATCCTATAAATACTGGGAGGCACATTCAGTAACGTTCACTATAAAGCAGTTTGTTCAGCTCTTCTAAATGATGAACCGTTTGGCTAGCAAGGTGTGCCTTATTTATGAGATGCATGTGAGTTTAAAAATGTTTTTTTCATTGTTATTAATATATAGTACTCATTTTTTTCACAAGTTTTGAAGTCGCCAATTTGGTGTTGTTCATGTTAAATCAGTAATTGATTTCTTCTTGTTTTCTGACACATCCCATTAATACGTATAATGTCTATATATTGCAGCTGCATCGTTTTACATTTTCTGTAAATCAGGCCATCACAGCAAAGATAAGACTGTTTATTTATGGAACTCATGTGTTTAATCCTTTTCTTCTCGATTCTTATTAATTTTGAGGAAGAATTCAATGTGAATCATGATAGTGCATCGATATTCTTCAATTTCGCTATGAAATTTCTAGTCTTACATTTCGATTTCTTCCCAAGTTAATTATGGTTTTGTCGTCTGTATATACTTATGTTGTCAATGGTGTTCTATTATTTATGTGAATTCATTGTACTCTTTAGAAATTTATATGTATTCCCTACTTTTCGAGTTCATAAGTCTTTTTGAATCTATATGATGATTTCTAATTTTATTTTTGTTGAGGTTCTTCTGGTATGATTCTTGCACGCATATTGCAATAAGAAAATGTATTATCTTCAATTCGTCCCTTCTGATAAACCTGATTGATTTCTCTTATTTCTCACATATTTATATGTTTCTCATTTTTTAATTTAATGGAGAATCTTTTATAGGCATGATATCTGTTCAATTCGATGAAATTTGTAGTTTGTATTGCTCTTTTTCTATCTCTTTGCTATTACTGAATGATTTCCATGATGTGTTTATGTTTTTTTGTTGGTTCTTGACTGAAGTACGAATTGTGAAAAACTTTAATCATTGTTCATCGATTATCTATATTATTTGTCTTGTGTAGATCCTATCTGCTTTCTGTGGTGCTTCTCTTAGCTTTTGTATAGACTTTTGACTTTTATTGTATGATCTGTTTTTGTTTGTGGTAGATATTTTTTACTGTTTTTGCCATGTCCATATGTTCTCTCCAATATTTATGATCTTTTTCTTTCATTGCAACCGATGACTGGCTAATCTTGAATTTGTAAGTCAAGGTTCTCCCTTCATTTTTATAAATTTAGAATCTCGTTTTCATTTGTATCTTTCAATCTGTCTTTCGTTGGTTTTCCCCATATCTCTGTATTTGATTTATCTATTTAAGAAAGCTTTAGATCTATTACTCCTTAATTTTATTTATATTCTCTATATTTTTTTTTTTTATACAGTTTTATTATTTTGTTTTCCTTCATATGTTTTATTTTTGTTATAGAGTTTTTGCACCTTGTTATTTTTGTTTTATACTGCTGCAGAGCAATATTTGGCCCATGCTCTCTCTGCTATTATTGTTTCTTATACTTTCTCTTTTGTCTTTCAATTTCTTAATTCTCTAAGTGTGTTTCAGGATTTCTATCTTTTTTGAGTTTCTGGTTGATATGTAACATAGGTAGGCTGTCTATTAAATGATTTGTTTCATCTTCAATTTGCTGTCTGATAGTGCTTTTATTTTAGTGTCTCTCAGGGATATAATTTGACCTGGTGATATATTCAGTTTTCAATCTCCGATGTTTTCTTTGTATGGTAGCTTCCCTGTGTTCTTGAAGATATGCAATATGGACATCACTAACATATGCTGCTTTTTCTGGTTTTCCACTATTTTCATTGATATAAAATGTTTATATTATTTTAGCCCAGAGCAAAATCTATGGGACCCTTCAAATTCACTTCTGACTGTGTAGAGCCCATCACTGCTTAGTTGTTTTTAAGAAGTTAACTCAACCTATCTATCCACATCAAACATTTCCCTGTTTACAAGTTGTGTTTCCAACCATGGTAAGTGGCATTGAAATCCCGAGATAGAAATTATGTTTTACTCTCATATGTTATCAGTCTTTCGCACAATTTTTTATTCTTGATATATTTTTACATCTCGGTTTGCTTCTGTTGCAAATATCTAAACAAATATATCTGTACCAGCACTTTAACCTTTGAAGTAAGGATATCATTATATATTCTAATGAGTTTCTACTTCTATATGTTATTTCCCTATGTCTAACTATTAACCCCCTTTTTATCTTTCTTTCTATTAGTATAAATTTGTCAAGGTCATCTAAATATGAATCTGTCCTCTGTGAGATGTTTCTACTAAAAAGACTATATCATTTTACTGTATCTTATTAAACAAGTTCAATCTCAGTTACAGTTATTGTTTTTGTAATCTTTGTAGATTATCATATTAACGTAGTCTGTTTGTTAATTGCTATCTGTTGTCAGTTATTGCCTTTCCTTAGTAAAAATTTCCATTCTGATATTTTTCCCTTTTAATGTATAAGTTTGTTCCCATTGTGTTTTCATGTATATTCTCAGACTATTTGCTCCTCCTCTTTTTTTTAGTTTTGGTCGGGTAATATATATATTCTTGAAGCGTGTATATTTCCGATTATTTTGCTCTTGTAGGCATCCATTTTTGATAACAGTTTTCATTTTACAGTATGGGTCGGCTGGAGTTATCGTTTCCCAGATTTTTACACTTACTATCTGAACTCTGTTACTCCAATTTTTAAAGATTATAGAGCTAAGTGTTTGTTTTTGTTCAGTCCTAAGTTGTCTGCTATATCACTTCTTCTAATTTTAATTAATCCAGTTAATTTTTCCTTCCGCTCTGTCTGCAATTTCTAAAGGTTTTCTTTAAAGTTCTATAATGCTTCGTTTCTAGTGAATTTCCTTCTTTTCAATTTCTCATTATTATTATTGCTGTTGCTCATAAGAGTTGTTGTTGTTGGTATGGTGTTCTGCATTTTTTTCATTCGTTCAACAGATGAGCTATCATAGATTACTCCTGTGAAGTCAACACAGAGATGATATTCATCTTTTGTTTTTAAAGCTTGGTAGTTCACGATACACTATCCATATTGCGCCAAACATTTATATTGGTTTTATTAATATTGCACAGTTTAGTTGTTGCGTGAAACCACTTTGCATTGGCCGCGATTCTATGCTTTCCGTTCCTGGCCCTATTGTTATGGTTGCATTTCCAGACTTCGCATTATTTGCCTGAGGCCGCATAATTCGTTGATATTGTTTATTTTTATAGAAGTTTTTAGGTAGGCGTATAAGTATTATTTATTAGTTTATTATAAGGTCGTGGTAAGCCTTAAACATCATGAGTAAAATATGTTTTAAGTATAAAAATATTGCTGACTAAATGATATAATTAATTTATGGCATAAAAACATTGTAGAAAAATACAAAATACAATTTAAATACATATAAACAAAAATAAGACAAAATAGACATAAAGTAAGAATAACGTTAATAAATTATAGCATAAGTAATAAAGTTCAACATATTATGAATACAATATTGAAATAATATAACAAGAAATAAATAAATGAAATAAAAGAAACTGAAATAACAAATAAATAGAATAAACAAAATAAATATTCATTACAAATAGAGATATAAATTACTTAGGTTCGAAAATATTACAGAATGTAAATAAAATAAATAAATAAGATAAAATGTAAATTTTGAGAAAAAAAAATAAAATAAAATTAACTTAAAAATAACATATGTAAAAAATACCTCCAAATGAATAAGTAGTTAGCAAATGGTAATATATAAGGGATTTGTGCAGTAGGACAAACTATGGAGAAAAAATAAAAGAAAAGGAAAAATGAATTAAAATGAAAGTGTAATGTATTACCTATGGAATTCTTTTAAATAATAAAATTTATAAATAATACATTGTAATTATGTAACTAGGAGTGTTCATTTAATATATCTATTTTAACTCTACCTATACTTTCCTGAAATTTCTATTAATTAATATATAAGATTATACAAACTTACAATTATTGGAATAGGAAGGAACATTAACTTAATAAGATATTGTTAGTTTATAAAACATATACAAATTTATAAATAATTAAAAATATGGTCTTTAGAAAGTTTATTGTGAATGTTGAGGATCATAAGACCTTAATATAAGACATAATATAACAAAATATATTATCATTAATACAAATATTTTAATATCAAAATAGCTAAGACTATATATTTGATTTCATTATGATAATTCACTGCACTTAAGATTCGTTTCATCTGGTCAGTCTACATAAAGATATACAATCAATGACTCTGTACGAAATCATTTTGTATAAAATTTTGATTTTTTTTTTTTTTTTTTTTTTTTTTTTTTTTTTTTAGATCATTTAGTTTGTCTGTAAATAATACAGTTCTAATATTACTAGTGGGCTTATTCACTACCACGATAATTCTATCCATTAATACTTATTATTAATTAATATAAATTTATTTTTATTATAAAGTTATTGTATTCTAATATAACGTATTTATATATATTAATTATTTACATCATATATTTTTATTTTTTATAGGAATAACTGTTGAAAAATAACTAATATCTTTGAATAATTCAAATATCACATTATAAGTGCGTACCTAAAATAAAAAACAATATCCCTGAATGATGGGATCCCTCAGGCAAAGATGGCGGTGCGGGAAATGCAATGCCCATAACATAGGCAGAGAAACGGAAAAGCATAGAATGGCGGCCAATGCAAAAGTGGTTTCCACGCAACCACTAAACTTGGCACAATTTAATGTAAAATCTAAAATATGTTGGCCGATATGGATAGGTATCGTGAACTCCAAGCTGGCTAACAGAAACAAAAGAAGAATACAGCTCTGTGTTTTGGGGAAAAAAACCCCCCTTCACAAGAAGATTGGAAGATATGGTAGCTTCATTCTAGTATATCGCAGTTACTCAACATTAACTAATTACCACAAATGAGTAAAGTAGCAAGTTCTCGAAATACCGTATCTTGAGAATTATTTAAAGAAGCATCGCATTAAGACGGAACATATAGGAACTACCTTCAGGCGCTCTAAGTGAATGTAGCGAAGGCCCTCTTAAGTCTTCAGACGTTACCATTAATAAAAGTGATACGAGTAACTGGTTTGACCTAAGCAGTTGAAACAAGATTAGCCTCCGACTGATCATTAGGGCGATTGAAGTCATTCATGTTCGTGTCGGCGTGAGTATAACTTTCGAAGAGATTCTTTTAAGACTCATTTACAACTTAGGTAGTTTTTTTTTTTTTTTTACTAAGTAACTGGAAGGAGAATTTCAGAACCTAGAAGAGAAATAGAATTACTCTTACAAGCAACATTTTCACTACTTTCCATTCCCTCATGAGAAAAGGGTAGAGCATGATTCAAAGTTAGAAGTTATTCAAATCCACTCCTTTCTTTTCTCTTATTAAAAGGAAGAGTAAAGAATCTTTGGAAATCTAATTGTTTCGGATAAAGCGGGTGAATATAGTTGCAAAGGACGTTCAAAGTATTTTACACAACCAACACGGTTTTTATACTACAATGCCAAGACACGTATCAACTCATGGTCGAATAATGTTAGCAAGGGATTCCGAATATTCCAGCTATTCGGTGTCAAAACGTAACTCGGCCACTTTAGATGATTTTCACTATCGACGTCTACAAATTGTATTAAGAAGTCAAGGATCATTTATAAAAAATTATATACATTTCTCTAGCTTTAGAAATGTTGGTAGATTCAGCAAATTTCATAATTGGACTGAACACAAGTTAATCTACTACCTCAACTAGTACTACTAATGTCAATAACAAAGTTGTTTACATGTGAGGAACAGTGTCATTAGAAATATTAGGACCTTAAAACTATACACGTCACATAGAACATTTAACCAGAGTAAATAAAAATACTGTAAAGTAGCTGGGATTTGCGCAATTAGTAGACAACTTTGGTACACAAGAGACTATCACCATATAATCTCATCATCATAAAAATTTAAGTAAATAACTTACACCTACAATTCACGAAACAACAATTAATTCAGGAATACCCTTTTTTTTAAACGAGTCATGCTGATTTCATAACTATATTCAAAACTATGAAAAACAAAATTTCAAAGATCTGGTGAATCTCGGTAGAATTAAGAGTATCAGAACTTCAGATCTTTATCTCGATCTAAAACTAAACAATAACATGTGAGGAACGAAGAAGTAAAAGTCAGCAAGCACGTATAAACCTCTGAGAACTCTAGAAATAATATGCTATATTACACTACTAGATTCACACCAAGATCTTAGAAATTTTCATATTATTGTCCTGAGAAAAAATATAAAATTTACAACCAGTATCGGGTAACTATCGCAAATTTATCTTTGATATTGTAGGTGCTCAAAGCATAATGCTTTTTTTATTCACTTTAGCTTTTCAACATCTTCAAGTTTCAGGGTATTAGTTTTTTGTATTTACACTAATTACTAAATTAAAAAACCATTCTCCTAATTGAAAAATGTTTTTTAATTTACAAAAAATATTCATGAATAATATATAATGAAGTTTTGTTTCTATGCACTGGTTTTCCTCCCTCCTCGAGTAATGACCTGAGATTTTCCCCTAATTTCCTCAGGGAGTACATACAATAATAGCATGACACAATATAATAGAGAACTATATTTATTGTCTTTTCCATTTATATAGTATAGAGCCCTAACATAAGTTGCATTCATTATTTCAAACGGAATTATTCACTGTCTGCTTATACATAAAACATGTTTTTCACATATATTATTAAATATTAAGTGCACAATAACATTAGAGTAACACCATCATAAATAGAAATAAATGATATAATAATATTGTACTAAATATAACACGAAAGTAGCAATGAAATGGTATTTTTTAATTTTATTACGACACTAGAACCCGACTAATAAGAGAGCAGATTCCATCTCATTAAAATAATTAGCAATATTAAAATAAATATACTATAAGAGTATCAATGTATAAGATCCACACAAAATACCAGTAAAACTGATAAATTATATAAAAACGCATTGGGAAAAGATTGATTCGTCTAATTTATAACTTTTTCTGTATCACAAGCACAATCTAATAACATCTCTGTATATTACATAGAGAGTTATTAGAGAGGATTAGAGTTCCTATTCTATTAACACATAAAGCACAACACTAATTGATTAAAATAAAAAGTTGTTTCAGCTCCTTGATTTTTCACTTCTATAGATATAACCTAATACACGTTTTGAGTTTTGACATAGTTCCATCATTCCTAGGCAAACAAGGAAAAAATAAAAAGTTGTTTTCGTAGCGCTTTTTTAAATATTTTTTATTGAAAATATACATATACAATAAGACCCATAATAAAAGAACAGGACAGCGACCTGTACCATGACTCGCCCCTCGGCAACCACCGCCGAAGGACTCCATAATTCAGGTCGACTCCAGACTCCAACAGCTCCGACTTTTCCGATTCCGATAATTAACTCCGATATTTCTGGCTCTCCCGATTCCGATCCCATGACTTCGGTCCTCCCGATTCCAATTTTTTACTCTGACACTTCCGGCTCTCCCGATTCCATGATTTCGATTATTCCAGTTCCAACCTTTGACTCCAACACTTCCGGCTCTTCCGATTCTACACTTCCACATTCCAACTCGAAACGCTCCACGACTCCCAAAACACCGAATCCGGCAACACCCAAGATGGATCCCAATCACCATCATCCATTTCCTTATCCCATGAAACGTCTCGGACCGTCATCTCTACCTCAACATGCCCAACATTTAAACAAGACTCAGCCTCCCCTACCTCACCACTGACGCCCTCAACACTACCCAAAACGTGACTGCTCTGAACTATTTAACCCATTACTCGGAACACAACAACCGCCCTGTGAAACAACACAAACATCATTTTGCGAAACTATGGAAAGTTTACCCGTACCCGATCCTGGGGAAAATTCTGCTGAATTTCCTTGTCATTCACACACGCACACTTATTCTGAATCGCAAAGTTACATGTTATCCCACCTCCAAACCAGTGATAGTTCGCGTCCAGCCTAGATAAACCCTCACCCTCTGCCAACTGCTTTGTATAACCCTTCTCCCCATGATTCAATTCCCAATCTTCTAACCACATGTTCAACCCTGATTCTTGTCCCGTTAATTCTTTCACAATCCCTTCGGGAACCCCACACCCAATCTGATTCTGGACACCACCGTAACACCTGACCCAATTAGACACCCCAATCCCTTCCTCAATATTGTCTGTAACTGGAAAACCCCCCCCTGCAAAACCAGAGACCTCTGAAATTCTTGGCTTTATCACACACTCTTCTACCCTTTTCCTTACCATTCCTTCTATCGGAGCAACACTACAAACGTCCAAACCCTTATTCGCCACCATCGGCGGTTGCTCACTTTCTCGTGAAGCCTGCTCATTTACCCCTAAAGTCACTCTGATTCCATTTGCTAAAGGCATTTTCACGCAAGAACGTTCCCCCTCCTCACTCCGCGGCAATCCGCGGTTCAGTTCGCGCCGCTGAGGGCACCGATTCACCCAATGACCAAAAGACCCACACAACAGACATGCTCCTAACCACCACCTACACTCTGCTCTCACATGCCCCATTGTACCACAATAAAAACAACTCATCCTCCTGGAAGAAAAAGAACCCCTATTCATCCTCTGACTACTCCCAAATGAGCCCCACGAACCCATTCTGGCACTCTCATGCCCGCCACGTCCCCTCTGACCGCCGCTCCCGCTCGCACTCTTCAATTCACTAGCACCACTACGCCTCTGACAATCCCCACGACCCTCCTGCTTAATTCCCATTGCCGCCCAAGCTTGGACCGGCTCAACCAACAACTGTTCCCCATTCTGAAACTTACACCAGTACACACTTTCAGGTTTTACCACTTGGGTCACATTTCACCCACAACACTCAACTTTCAAGCTCTTCACCACTTCACCCTGTTCAGAGATCGCCTCGGCCATCTGGGCCAGTGAACGATCAATCTGCGACCATCTCTCTTCCTGCTTGTTTTCATCCAACACTCGCACCACCTTCAGACTCTCATCCCCTAGAGTTACCCGAGTCCCCACTTCCCTTTGCTCAATTTCAAAGTTCATCAGTGGTTCATTACTTTGACCCTTGCTCCCACAAACACCCTCTTCACAGCCTGGGCCTCCTTTGCCTCACAACACGCCACCGTCAAACTTTCCATCGCATCCGAATGATAAGAAACGGCCTGAGCTATTGTAGTTGGTGAATAATCGATACGTGACCACATCACATTCAGCGTCTTCATCCATCACCCGCACCATCTTTAAACTCATCTCTGATTGTCACTTGGGTTTCCACTTCCTTTTGTTCAGCTTCGCGAGCCGAGGCAGTCAACTCCAAGTCCCTCCACGACTACTCCACCTGCGTAGCCACGTCGCTCAGTTCGATCTCGCCCGGATCGTCATCTGGATCCGTTACCTGAGTGCTCTCGTCTGTTTGCTCAACCGTTTCCCTACCCTCGCCCATGGTTGACGCCTGAATACTCACTGCCCTTTTCTCAGCTGAGATTGAACCCTCCTTCATGGTTGACACCTGAACCCTAACTTCCCTCTGCTCAACATCCCAGACCATAGCTTCCGAAGCCAAACTCTCCTGCCTAAGCGCTGTCAGGAATGCTTCAACCTGGACCCAACTACCCTTTTTCTTTCTCCTTCGGCCAAGTTCCCGCTCGATCTGTCCGCCGACTTCGAAAAGGTCCTCACCAATCCAACGCAAATGCTGCGACTCGAATCCACCCTCTCTCAACGTCCGCCAGATTCCATCCATCACTTCTTGCACGACCAAATAGACCTGCTCTGAGGACATCCCGGAATACACCAACAACTTCTGTCCCGGGATGGGAGGAAAGCTACTTCTCTGCCTAACCTGATCGAACGGCATCCTCTTCTCACACCGACTTTTACACCGCGACTTGCGCCAACAAGACAATAAATCCCGCTGGGGTGCCAAAAAACTGTACTATGTGGCGAATCTGACACAACCAACTTCGCAGTTACCGCGGATGTCGAGGCGTAGAGTTTCAAAGCCCCCCTTTAGTTGGTTGGTGAAGCTCCAACGTGGTACTCTCGCTACCCGGTGCAGCTATCACTAAGGTTCGATCCAATATGTTATCGGACTTTGCTCGTTGGCCCGCGGTGAATATGCTCCCTTTTGAAACCAACCCTGTTCCCGCCCTCTCCCGTTTTCCCGACTCTGCTCCTTGCGGAAATGAAGCACTTTGGTGGATTTTTCCTCCCGCCCGACTAATCTAAAACCGACGTGGGTTTTGCCCTTTCCCGACTGTCCCCTACGGGAGTGAAGCGCTACGTGGATTTTCTCCGCCCCGACTCAGATGAACCCGGCGTGGTTCCTTCTCTGGCCCGACTTCCCTCGACCGCGCCTGTTTCCCTGGGCAAGGGTTACCTCTCGGGGATGCCCCCAGTGGATTTAAACGCTCTCACCGAGGTCAGTGACTCAGTGAAACCACTCGACCGGCCGCGCCTATCTATCTGGCAAGGGCAACCCTTGTTAATGGCTCCCACAGCGGTGGGCGCCGGGATGGTCTTTGACCATCACGATACAGTCGCTAAATGAGATGTCCTTTTCAAACCCCTGGAAGCCCTTATTTAAGTAACCCACTTTCAAGAACAAGTTGTAAGGTGAATAATAAACTTTCGTTTCTTTCGTTTACTAGATCTCAGACAATTGGCACTTTAGTTTGAGCAGCCTGATTTTTGCAAAGTAATAAATAATGAATAAAATAATGAGAACAACCCCGCAAAAGACAAAAAGATAGAAAGAGGATATGAGTGCCATCACTGAACCGTGAACACCCTCCCAAGGCTCCTCCGATCCTCCTGGAACGTCGCTTACCGCGGTAGTTATATAAGTGACAAGGACTCACTGCCATTTGGGAGATTACAAAAACAAGAGCTCTTCACGCTCACTCCGTTGGAAGACAATGATTCTTAAACAAGAAGACAGTCCCGAAATCGCTGCCACCTTTAAAAGACAAACACTCATTACTCATATGATAATAACTTATCCCCTGTAAATGTGGGCAAATCCTCAATAACTTACTTATAGAAATGGCTCCTTGTTACCACTGCACTCACGACTGCTGCCCTGTCTTCGCCCTTATTTTTAAACTCTCTCTTTGGCAGGGCAATAACTCTTAAGCCTAATATTTATATGTAAGGAAAAACAGAAAGGATAATTACTCAGATGATTACATAGTTAATGAACAATAAAACAATACCCTAATATCATCAAACCCCCCTCAATTCCCTTCAGTATAATTTATAATCTTTAGTCTTAAAGTATCTAGATACATGCATCGGCGATACATGTATCGTTATCGGTATCGCTAAAGAAGGTAAGCAATTATCTGTGTATCAGTATTGCTAAAGTAAATTTTTGTGTATCGATATATCAGTATCGCTTAAGCAAATTTTTTGCCTATATAGCTATATATATACGGTATATATATATATAATATATATATATATATATATAATATATACTATAGATATAATTTATATATATATTATTATATAGTATTATATAATATAATAATATATATATTATATATATATATATATATATATAATATATATATATATATTTATTATACTTATTTATTATTATTATTATTATTATTATTATTATATTATTATTATATTATTATTATTTATTATTTATTATCCACCTTTCCCCAGATTGGGGTAAGGTGCGTGACATGTACAGAAACAGAAAGTAGCAGAAGAATAACAACAGTCAAAAAGAAAGCCCAGCCTTACCGCCCCCTTTATACCTATTAGTGAGAAATTTCGCAGTCAGAAAATCCACCTAGAAGCTTCACGGGACCGCGACGGACCCTCACTATGGCATCTGCGTGGGGTTCTGGGTCATCCCTTGGCCAGGTGGGCCACAACCTACCTCCTCACAAACCCCGCATTAACTCCTATTTGCACCTTTCTTCTCGCCTCTTGCCAAACTCACATTCTTCTCCAGGCATTTACTTTACTGACTCAATCCACTTTTTCTTCGGTCTCCCAGCCAATCAATTCCCAGCACACTCACCACTATACATCGTTTAACCAACCGACTATCCATCCTTTCCACTGACCAAACCATCTGAACATACCTTTCATTTTATTCTTATATATATATATATATTATATATATATATATATATATATTATATATATATATATATTATATATATATATATTATATATATATATATATATAATATATATATATATATATATATATATATATATATATATATATATATATATTATATATACGGGTATTTATATATATATATATATATATATATATATATAATATATATATATATATATATATATATATATATATATATATATATATATATATATATATATGAAGAAAAAAACACTTACCCCTGGGTTTATAGTTTGTTTTATGTTTTTTGGGGAGGGTGATGTCCGCAAAACTTTGGTGGGTTTGGGTTTTTGGCAACCCTAACTCAACATTTGTTGCATTTGAAACATTAGCTTCCCTTTTGAGAATCTTCCAGTTCTTAGCCAAAATCCATATTGATTTTCAATATTGATAATTATTTCATGATTCAAACATAGTCACTTAACTGTTATTATGCAGTATTCAGTCACAACTATGTTTTATTTTAAAGATTATTTTAACCATTTGTACTCTTTATTTTCAGTGGTGATTGTTTATACAGTAAAGTACTCAACAAATTCTGAAAAATACAACCGTTGGCGCAGTATTCTTAATCTGTCTGACATAAAACCTTTTATAAATGCTTGTCAGAGACATTTTCCTGCTGGAGCTCCAACAAAAAATAACCCAGACCCTGATATAAAGTTATTTAATCCTATACCTAAAAAGGTTAGTGCATGTCGTTAACATCATAATATAAAGGAAATTTTTTGCTGCATTTGTTGTGAAAATGGGATAGTTTATGATTATTATTATTATTATTATTATTATTATTATTATTATTATTATTATTATTATTATTATTTTTACCATATTGTTATTATTATTTTTATTTTTATAAATACTATAGGTTATATACTCACCTGAACAAAAACCAGCTTCCACATGACTTATAGCTTTATCATTACATTATATCTTTAAATTTTTAGCTGTTTGATAATTTTTAATTATAGGTAATCACTATTTTGCTGATAAACTTTTGTATTATTTTGCAGCCTTCTAGATTAATTTTAGATTAGTGCCATTTTGTAGTATAAATAATATATGAATTATGTTTTTATTTTCATAATGTTCTTGAGTCATAATTTGTATGATTTCATAATTATTTACTATTTTTGAATACTTATAAATTTAAAAATTATGACATTAATTCCTTTTCTAGAGTACTCTAAATGATGCAGTGAAAGAAGCTAGCCTCATATTTCTTCAAAAGAATGTAGAAACTTTAATTGAGAAACCAAGTTCATTATTAGCCACACTTCCTCCTCCAGGCTCTGTTTTAAAGCTTTCTTCTAATGCGACATTAATAGATTTAACGAAAATTCGTGAGGAAAAAGGTTTTAATAAACCTATCAGAATTGAAGAAGTAACTGTTATCATTGATGATGATGATAGATTAAAAGTGAGTCACCAATTTACTAAAAACTACATTATGTATAATGGACTTAAAAAAAAACATTTTTGATCTTAATACTACTACAACTAAGTCATTATTTGACATTAACTATTTATAAGAGATTTCATAAGTAAAAATAAATATTTTTGCTTTTTGCAATATCAATCATTCTGAGGAAAAGAAAATTACTGCACACACGTGTCCAATTGTCAGTGAATGGGCAGATGCAGCTGCTCCAAATTAACATAAGAAATCTTTAGTTGAGAAACCAAGTTCTATATTAGTTTATTAATATATATTTGACATATTAGAGGTATTAAAGAACGACAAATGACCTATTGTTTGTACTTATTGCTTGTTTGAATGGTAGGTACAAAATAAAATTAATTTGCAGTTAGTGATTGTTCAAAAATTGTAACATCAACCTCAATGCACTTTTCCTCTTTTGTGATAATAGTATGTGTTATTTTTCTATGGCCGTCTTGGCATTCTTTTATGAAAGCTGTGCTATTTATAAAGCGAGTGAGCAATTCATCTCTTATATTTACCTTTTGTTTGTGTACTTCACTTGAAATCATCCATCCTCACCAATTAAAATATGAGGGAGTGAGGCCTAGGGATCTTGGTGATTAATGAACAGGACTACAGCAGCTATAATATGCAACAGCTCGTTTGGTGGAGGACATGCCACTGCTTTTAGCCAAGATACTCCTTTGATAACATTGGTAGTTCTCTTTGCAAAAATTATAGATGAATAGGTCTTGAAGACAATTTTTGTCATATAAAGGGGTCAACAAACTAATTATATTATCTATTATACAGTACCACACATTTACACAAGTGATGTTAGAAATGTATTTCTAATGTCATTTGAATTTTCATAGTATTACCAATACCAGTCATGTCACTTGTTACAGTCACTGGTAAAAAACTTTGTTTTCGAAAGGAATTAGTTGGCAAAGAGTAATCACCCACAAAAAACTCAAGTCATCTGGTTGAAGGGGTTGTACCTGTTGTATGTGAAATGGATAAAAGTCCAGCTGACGTAATGTTTGGTATACTCATCATATATGTGTAGAAATTCATAATGTGCTTGCAGAAGGTCTAGAATGTCTTCTACATGATCCATAGTTTGTTTATTTGCAATTTCAGATGAAAAAGGAATACTTGGAATAGTATCAGTTTCATCAATTTTGGAGTTAACACTTTTATAATCTTGTTCTTTGCGGTTAGAGAAATACACAGTATTCCTACAAGCAGCAACAGCACTTCCATTACAAAAACCGTTTCAGCTTTTTAGTATATGTAAAGATATATGGCATTCTTAACAGCATTAGAACACGAAATTGCATTAAGTTATAACTACTATTAGGCTATGTTTGATTTAGTATGCTACCCGAATCTGAATTGTATGCGCCAATTTGAAGCTGCTTTTTCTCTCCATCCAATTGGACACGTGCTTATATGAATTTTTTAGCTAAAAACTACTCACTATCCCTTATTAAACAAACTGAATAATGGCTTGGAAAATTAGATTTTTTGGTCTTAATATGACTAGTCTCAAGTGTTTAGCAAAGTTTGTTTATGTATATCTGAAATCTCTAAATTTTAGAAGTAATTTCTATTGATATTCTTATAAAGTTATTTATTAATTAAGGTTGTTGATTATGGACCACAAGAAAAAATAAGGGAATCAAGGATTAAAAAAAATGGAATTTCCAAGGGACAAAATTCAAATTTTTCTTATGAAGACGAAGGATTGCTTTATGGTTTAATCAAAAAAGAAGCCACAAGTATTTTCGAACCCACTTCAGAACAACCTCTGGGGATCACATTAGATAAAATGCGCCAGTATCGTATTGATTGTAATGTGGCCATTTCCGATTCAAGTAAAAAGAAATTAGTTTATGTAAGTAGTATTATATTGTTTATTTGTTTATTTACTCTTTAATAATATAACGTGCATCTTAATCCTTATTGAATCAGTTTCTCATACAAATAAGTTGCTTTTACTTGTGTTAGTATATTATGTATGACGTTTCTCTGTTTCTTTATGGTCTCTAGTGTCATATAAAAGTCGCTGACTTTAAAAGAATTTTAAATCTTGAATATGAAGTCGGAGTAGGAAGCAATTCTGGTGATATTAAATCCAAGGTTAAAAAAATATTAACAGCCGACGCCAATTAAACTTTTTTCTAACATTATATTTATAGAAAATTTTACGTTTACATTGGTAAACGATTTTTAGTTTTAATTAAATTTTATAAATAATATTTTAAACCTCATTAGGAAGAGGGAGAAATAAAGGAAACGAAAATATAAAGATAAAAGAAAATATGCCTTTGCAATCATCTTACCTTATTAAAAGAGAGCATTTATATTCTGATGTTTCAGTCAAGTCCCTTTGATGTTTAGACTTCAACTAGATGTAAGGGGATCCCTCTTTGAAGAACAAACTCGAACTCATCTAAAAAAAAATATAATTAAATGTAGATTTACTTTAGTTTATATCGAAAGGTGAAGATCAAGAAGCCGTCATCATTCTTCTTTCTCTTCAAATTAAACTTTAATTGATCGTCGATCGTTGCCAAGGCATATTTTTAAGGCTCATTTAATTAGATTTTGATATTAATTTTATTATAAGTTTTGGACCGGATATGTTAGAATAGTATAATGCTGGTGTGATTTTTTTCCATCTAGGTACGGGGGTTTGTTGTAATGTTTGATGCAGGGGATGATCTATTGAGATTGATTTACTGTAAAATTGACAATCTATCATTTCAAGATGGGCTTTTAAATTGAGAAATTTTGTTTCAGTTAGCTGATTATAGATGGGTGTTGTGGCAATATCTATATACATCATACATATATAACACAAACTGTCTCTCACAGTTCCTCAATTTCCTGAGAGATTGTGAGTATAGTGGTGCTCATGATGCGCCTTAGGATAGACCAATCCCCTCGTACAGATTTAGGAAGGTGCCTATGTAATGTCTGAGCGGCTCTCATACTATTGTTCCGAGCGTTTCCGTTTATGTTAGCCAAAGTTTGTTTCGTTCCAGTTAGTGTTTTCAGTGTATTTAATTGATATGTGGCTCTTGAAGTGTTATTGTTGATGGGGGGGGGGGGGTGAACAGGTGCATAATTTGTGGGTTATTTTCCCAAAAACTTTCTGGCCCCTTCCCCGGTTTTAAATTTTTGGATGGGGGGGGGGTTTATCTATTGGTAGCAAGGAGAATACGTTGAGGTGAGGGGTTGGTTAAAACCTCGCCATGGAGAATAGTGCTTTGGTTAGATCTCTCGTGAGAAAATTGTATTTAGGCATAGTGTCGTTTGTCGAAACCTTGTTGTGATTCTGATAGGGGGGGGATAAGGGGGGAAACTCTAAGGAGGAGTAATTTTTCAAATACTTTAGATATTGTTGGAAGTAATGAAATAGGTATGTACGGTGCTGTGTTATTAGGTGGTTTACTTGGGTTTAATATTGACATTATATGTGCATGCTTCCACAAAGGTGGTAGAGGTGTTGGTTTGTCATGCAAAGTTGAATATTATTAGTGTTGGGGCTGTGATAGGATTTGTTCCTAGGTGATTGAGGGGAATTTTAGATATATGGTCGGGTCCTACTGCTTAATAATGTTGAATACTTCTAAGGGAGTTAATTGAGGGGGGGGGGAGTCTTCTTGGTTACTTTTTCAACTTATTAAACCGTTTAATTTGTCTGTTAGTGGGGTTTGTGAATAATTTTTTAATAGTGTGACATAAGAACATTGCATTGGCTTTTTGGACTGGGAATTTTGTTGTTTTTGTTTGCAGATGACTTCGTGGGCTGATGTTGATTAAGTGATTAAAGTGTGGATTTTTCTTTTTTATATGGAATATTTTTGTAGTGTTGATCTTGTGGTTATAGTGTTTGGATGTATATAATGTGTCCAATTCTTTTTCTGAGTTAAGTTGATTAGATTGTTTATTTTATTGTTTAAATATATTTGATTTGATTCGGTTGTTTATTTTGCCTGAGGGAGTTTCATTGTTTAATGAGTGTCTTGATTTCTGGTGAAAAGTTGGGGTTGAAATTCATGTGAGATGAATTTTTTAGATGCTTTTAGAATTATTTTATTGAACTGTATTGCTTTGTTGAGAGAAGAAAAATCATCTATTCGAAAGGAGTGTAAATCTTGTTTTATGAGGTCTGCTCTGCATAAGATTGCCAGTTTTCTTTTTTATAAGTTGATATATATATATATATATATATATATATATATATATATATATATATATATATTATATATATTATATATTTATATATATATAATATATATATATATATGATATATATATACTAAGAAAATATGCATATTATATATATATATATATATTGATTTTTGAAAAGATTGAATGGTATAGAGTATTATGATTGAATTGTTAATAATCTAATGTTGGAATGCGATTTAAATAAAGGGCATGAGAAAGTTTTCTAGGTTGATAGTGACTTGAATTTGTGGTGAGGCAGATGATGTCCAAGGAATGGGGGTATGGGGGTTCTGGTTTGTAAAGGTCGGCGAATAGGTTGATTTTCTGTTCTTAAGGATACTGAGTGAATGTAAGTTGTTAGCAAGTGCATCACCTCTTGGTGTGTGTGTGTGTTAAGCATGGGGGTGGGGGATCATGTATTGAAGTCCACAGCTAGATATTATTAAGTTTTATGCATATTGTCTAAGGGGGACAGGTCGAGGAACATACCTTTGTGGACTAGAGTTGGTCGGGTCTGAATGTAGGAGATATAGGTACAGAGTTGTATTTACTAAGTTGTACGTTTTTTATTTGACTTTTATTTCTAATAATTGGCGTTGTGGTAATTTAAATGGTTATTGCTTACGAGGTGTGTGTTATTTGTAATGTTTCGGGAATGCATACAAACATTACTTTCCCCTGATTAAGCACAATACTTACTTGCCTACTCTTGTGAAGACCCTCCAATTAAAAGGGAATAGAGAGGTTAACAGTGGTAGTTAATACATAGTATATATATTATGTATATATATATATATATATATATATATATATAATATATATAATTAATAATCACTACAAGCTTAATACCTACTCACCTAAAAATCTATATAATATATAATTATATATCTAATATAATATAGGTAATAGGAAGTCTATATATTATTATATCATTATAACTTACTAATTTGTGATCTTTATCATTACCTCATTATAGTTTCATATATAGTAAATTTATAAATATATAAATGGTATGAGGAAGTCATTTATAAATATGAAGTTAGCACATTAAAACTATCATTATATATATAATATAACAAACTTAATTAAATTTATTATCGAATATTATATATATATATATGATTACTAAAAAATAATTTACTTTTATAATCTTAATACCATAATAATATATATAAATACAGTATAGAAGGTATAGTTATATATATATTATATATATAATTAATATATAGGTACATTATTTGTTAACATGTAAGTGTAGGTACAAAAAACTAATAAAAAGGTATATCTATATATTATACAATTATATATATAATTACTTTTATAATTATATTATAAAGCTGATTTTATGTGAATTTTTTATTACTTCTTTACGATGTGGTATTTGAAGATTTTTTATTTTCATTTTATTATCTCAATCTATTTATTGTTGACTAGTAATTAGTAAATGTTTGTTTATTGTATGATATGTTAGGCTGGGTCTCAGCCAGAATCCTCTCCTAGTTTGACTCACTCTCAAAAATATATATTATATGGTTCTCTCTCAGTTGCTGGTAGTATACACCGAGTATTTATGAGTATTCATATTTTCGCATCGTTAGATGAGCAATTTTTTAAAATTAATTTTTGGGCGTGAAAACATAAATGCAGCTTAATATTTGCTATTCAAATTATATATTTTGTTTTCATTTTTATTTATTTGTTACATGTTAGATGGCTTAGTTCTCTTGAGTTATTTTTGTTTTATTTTTTTGGTGCATGTTATCTCTAGGTAGTTTTGGAGTAGTTTATGTGGGAAAGTGTGCAGACATTCATTAATGTAAATGATTTGATCATAGTTTGCATTAACTATAAATACGTTATATTATTAATTCTCTCACAAGTTACATAATCTTTGAACTTTTTTATATTGTATATATTACTTGCGCTACGCTTGTTATTTCTAATAGAACCCTCAAATATTTTAATATATGTGACCAACATTAAATATCTGAATGAATCATTTTGTTATATATAAGTTTTTAAGGAATTCAAATTTATTCAGTGTAAATCAAACTAGGATCCTTTTTCTCTATCATGCAGGCTCATTCGGGCAATGTTAGTGATGCGAGAGAGGTCTCCTCAGTGTTAGTCAAGTCTTATCTAAAACAGAGAACAGCAGAATAGAAAATTATTGTATGAATTTTCCAAGTTAGTCATGCGAGCGAGTTCCTCATGATATATTAGAAGCGAGTCATTTCTTCATAATGTTAGTCATGTGAGTAGAAATTTCTTCCTCGAATGTTTTGGTTATATGTAAGAGAAAGCTTGGCATAAATGAGTAAAGATATTATTTATAGATATAGTATTTATATTAGTAGTTAAAGGTTAATTTTATAAGTTTTATATTATATAATATATATATATATATATATATATATATATATATTATATATTAATATATATATATAGGTAATCATATGTTGTATTTAAAATATGAGTATATATACATCGCAATACTCACTCTCTCAACAAAGATTATTCATATATTATTCTCATTAGATATTTATTTACTAATATATATGTATAATATATACTATGCACTATTTTCATACTAGCACCAAATATTTTAAAGTCTTGTGTTTGTTTATAATTTAATTAACTACCTCGACAAAGATAATAATTATAGAATTGGTAACTATAAATCAATTATATTGTAAATCTGATAATATATAAATTATATATATATATATATACTCAATATACTAGTATATATATATATATACATTAATATATATAATATATTATCTTAGTGGAGAATGAGAACGAATAAATCATTTAACGGCAGAATAATATTAGCGATGGTGCGTATCAATACACTAATTAGCGCAATATTTTTCGATCTGTTTTAATGCTGGCACCTCAAGCTATGTGCCTTATTTTATTGCCAAATACACTTTGTTTGCTGTAACGATGAATAACGAAGAACATGGAAATCATATAACTCATTTTTGAACATCTTAAAGTCGGGAGGAAAAATTAAACACTATATTTTTGAAACCTAATAACAGTAGTATATATTATAAGTCTCAGTTTTATACTTATTCTAAATAGATATTGTATCAATATATAGTCATTTTGCTAAGTAGATTTGTATAGGATAATTAAGAGGTACTTTCACCTATATATATATATAGTTTATTTACCTTTTTAACAATTTAGCTATAAAATAATTCTTGTATGTCAATATGAAGTCTAGTTACTTTATATATAACTATTAATCTATTGGTACTTATTCTAATATAGATATTTATCAATTGACTCGTTATCCACTCACATCCGCATCCGCATCGGCACATTATTTTTAACGAGATCGTTTCCGTAATGTCCGCGCGCTTTTCCCTGCGAGGCTGTCTGCGCGGTGTTATAAGTCATTATTTGTCGAGATTTGTTACAGAGAGAGCATCTTTTATGATACAACAATACTTAAAGATGGAATCTCAACGGAGTTTTAATATAATTTTGTGCCATGACATTGGACTCGATTCAATTGTGTAATGATGGTAATGATGGCTCATGATCTCACATCATGAAGATTCATAAGTTACTATGTTATGTGTGAAATTTGAATCAACAGAGTCACATGGGATTATTGATGCCAAAAAAAATCAGCCGGCCTCTGATCGAGACTTCTTAGTCTCGAGTGATAATACCATTAATTGCAAACGTCCTAAGTTTGAATGTATTATTATGAACACAATTTTTCAAAGAGAATTGATTTATGGATTTAAATATATATGGTAATGAAATCTTGTCCATGAAAACTAGATCTAAAAATCGCGTTAGAGTTCTGGTAGACATTGACATCTCAATCATTTCATACCTATTGCTAAAACTTTACTACTAATAGATCCCCAGTTATATTAAGTGCTAATGTTTATTTAGCATACCCGGGGTACCTAGATTTTCCGAAAAACCCCATTACGAATATCAGTCCCGGTTCTTGAATTGAAATATTATATTATTGCAAATGAGAACAAAAAAGGGTCACACAATACACAACTTTAACCAATCGTTCACTTTTTTGTGTTGCAGTTGAATGAAAACTATCTCAGCTCAAATACACTCTCTAGTATTAGTTGTCAGAATTCGGCCACCCAAAAGAGTGAAATGATTTACACGGAAAGGTTTTTCTTGTCCTACATAACCAACATCTTTCTCAGAGTATATCCGCTCTAACAGATTCACTGGAAGAATTTCTTACCAGTCCTCTCCTGGTTCTTAAGTCTTTCTGAGTTAAGTGCATGTATAACTAACTACTCGTGCTTGCACAATGAATCGTGTCTTCAATGTTTATTGTGTCGTCAGAGTGGTCTGACTGATGTGTTAATTAACATTATTCTCACAACTGTGTTAGATAAATACTCTGTACTATGTGTATATATTCATGCAGTGTGCTGTGTGGATTTTTCAAGGCAGAAATTTTGTTTACCACGACTGTGATAGTAATAACTGAGCACAAATGGTAGAATATTGGGGTGTTCGTTCTCTTCTCATACTAGAGTGTGGCTTTATTTCGCAAGTGAAGTTTATTTGATGAGCAGCGTTTATTTTTCATGTCGGTGTTGGGGCTAACTATGATGATGAAACTGTAGAAATAGACTCTCAGCAGAAAAAGGGCATAAAATTGATGTTCTCAAGCACAACCTTCTATATTTCATTTGAATACTAGTGCAAAAAGATATATAATCTTTTGTAAAATCTCTTTCATTAAGGTCGGGAGGTTGCCGGGAAAGAGGCTGGTGGGGTGCATTTGAGTTGGGTCCCACGTGCGGCACCACTTAGTAACAATTATATTAATAGATTGTTGGCTAAAAACTCGAAATATATTAGCATATTATAAATAGTAATATATATATATAAGTAATATAAATAATTTTTCTTTATGCACTTTTTTATTATTACTTTATTTTAATGGTAGTTATCTCATGAAGTAATGTAAGAATGCCCCCCCGACCCATGAATCGTGAATAAATATATAAATAACTTTAATATTCCTATTTAATTTTTACTCCTAATGGTGATAAGTTAGTAATATTAGGACTATTATTATATTATATTTATATATATATATTAAATAATTAATATTATATATTTATAATATTATATATATATATATTAATTTATATTTAATATATTATATATTATATATATATATTATTATATATTTATATATATATATATATTATATATATATATATATTATATATATTAATATATATATATATTAATATATATATATTAATATATAATATATATATATTAATATATATTATATATGATATATATATATATTATATATATATAATTATATAATATATTATTAATTATATATATATATATATAATATTATTATATATAATATATATATATAGTATATATAAATTAACATATTCATTGATTTGGCTCATAAAGAGGAAAAACCAGCGGTAGTGGCAGTTGTATCAGATCCACCAATGAACAAATCATATATATATATAGTATATATATTGTAATACATTATTTCTTCGCATTAGATATTAGTATACTATATAGTATAGTGATAGGAGGCTATAGCACCCGTATACTTTTCTCCATTTCTGATTTTATATATATGTTATTAATCACCTATATTATGACTCTACCGGTTTTATCATGCACACAATGGTTCTCACGGAGTTCAAGCAGCCTAGAAAGCCCCATCTCAACGTGAGTGACTGCTGGCGAGAGCGGGTGTTAAAGTGACAATTTGAGAGAGAGAAAAACGTGAGTTTTGAAGAAACTCTATAGACAAGGAATCATAATGTCACTAAGTGTCTACTGAAAGGTGATACACAAAGACGATCCCGTGAGCCTGAGTGTTATAAATGTAATACTGATGATGGTGTGGATATATTTGAAAGCTGTCATGTCGTTATCTAAAGTGATTTCTAGGAGTTTGCCTATCACTAGAGATCAAGATGGTCAGGAGCCATAAGGAGAGAAGAGAGAACAGCTCACGCTCAAGAGCGCTATACAGTGTGCTCTCGGAAAAGCTGTCTGATACTCACCTCTGAGACAAAGAAACTTATGGTTAAGATTAATACACACATAAAGCAACCCCATTAATAATTAGTGCTTTAACGATAGGGCGTATCTTATAAATAGTAGCGTGGTCACGCGGTTAAGTGTGAGAATAAGTTCCTCACGTGAGCATACTTTTGCTCGACTAATCTTATATATATTATTATATATATATATATATGTACTATAGATATAAAAGTAAGATAGTTATGAGATAATACACCAACATCGCGCCGCAAAAGATAGAGGGTGAACTAGAAAGAAAAGGACAGTTGATAAGTCTTTTTTATGCTCCATTTATGTATACTACTTACCCTATCCATAAAGCTAGGGTGAACTACTGTGACCCCCCAGATATGAAGTGATATTATATAAGCTAAGTATAACTTATCTCATATAACAAGGCGGATGATAGGCCCTGTATAACTGGTATAATAACTTGTTAGATAGTGAAGTAGATAAATAAAAAAGTGATTCTCAGCTGATCTAAATAACAGAACTACCCTCAGCTTCTTTGATAGGTCAAGTCCTTAAGCAATCGTTATATGATGTGAGGTTTCCATAGGATACATATTTTTGTTATATATTAAGAGCAAGGATGTTTATAATGTCGACAGGAGAGACGAGAAGAATCTCAGTTTACGAAATGAGATGTGAAAGCTAAAAGATATTTGTTATGCCCCATCTAGTAGTATAGTAGTATATTAGTAGTAGTAGTTTTAGTATTTTATGTGAGAAGAATTGAATTTCACAAGGGGTTAATCAGGCACACGAGGATATCTCCCAAATCTCCCACAAAGCCTCTCGTGTGATTATACAAAAGTGCCTATCCAGAAGGCTCATACTCAGTCAAAGATCACGAGACATTAGTACCAACTCGCCGCTCGCAGGAGAAAATCTCAGAACGTTACCGAGAGGATCAGACTTAAAATTATCGGATAATTAATAGTATGAGATGATGGGAGAATGTCTCACGAGTGTGAGAATATAGAGGCAGAATTTGAAAGAATATAGTGGAGAAGTAAGTAGCGATTACTGGCATATATGTGTTTAAGGGAGGAAGTGAGGGAAGGTGTGAGTGAGGGAAGGTGTGAGTGAGGGAGGTATGAGAGTGGTAGAGGTGGTAACGAAAGTGGTAGATCGGAATATCAATAAGTGATATGGAATTCGTGTGAACTCTTAAAGGATCGGTGAGGAATATTATAATGAGGACACATATGAGGGATGGATAGAAGAGCGTCGTATTTTTCAGAACAAGGAGAAGAAGTCGCCCCTCTCAAGTGCCAAGAATGTAACGCAGGTTGCTAGTAGCTCTGCGATGCCTCACGAGAGAATTAATAGAGATGAGGGAAGTAGAGAGTGCATAGGAGATAAACGACCAAAATGTGGAAAGGTATAGGACTCTGAGGGGATTCTACGAAAAAACACTCACAAGCAAAAGCGACACACTACGAATAGTATAGATTAGAAAAAGGAGTTTCTTCTAGGTTGAAATAACGTAGCATGAGAATCTAGAGTTTGAAGACGACGTTAGCTCTTGAGTCTTTAAACTTCGGTTAGTCAGTACGCGTGCTATAAAAAACTAGAGTAGAATCTAATAACATAATCTAGAGTGGAAGAATCACTCGTCATAACACATGTCAGCAAGCAGACACGTGCGTCAATCTCGTTACACACACTCACGGATTACGTCTAGCGGTGCCTGAGTGAAAAGCCAAGAAGATTGTAAGTAACTCAATGATAAAAGCGTAGAAGAGGAAGATATATTGATAATAAAAGCTAGAGCAGAATCTATAAAACGCTCGCTAGAGCAGAATCTTTTAAAACTAGAGTAGTGTCAATAAAAGCTAGAGTTTAGTCTATAAAAAATACTAAGAGCAGTAATCTATTATATAAAAACTTTAGTAGAGTCTATAAAAACTAGAGTAAAGTCTATAAAAACTAGAGTAGAAGTCTATAAAACCTAGAACAGAATCTATATAAACCACTCATAAGTAAACAATAGTTTATTAGTTGAAAGAAAAGAAAAAATACTAGGTTAATTTTTACGTCCATATACTTAACAATGATATAGTAACCACCATAGTTTAATATACGCTGTGCATAGTACTCCGAAGTTAGACTCCTCAGGTTGATGGAACAATCCATACAAAGTAAATCAAAGAGGTGAGACCCCAAGTTCAAACAGTTAACTCCCTCGAGAATACTAGACCAGTCTTCTTGCATAGATCACTTCCACTCGATAAACCCCTAACAATATTAGGGGTAGTATATAAAATACACAAATTACGAGAGGATCTAGTCGATGCTCGAAAGATATAGTCGCACACGCGGATAGAATAAGGATATAGGAAGCCCAGATAGGCTGAAAGTAGAGCACGCGTTCAAACTCCAGTACCTAAATATGAGATAACGTAATTAAGAATTTGTAATTAATAAAGTCTAAAAGTGAAAAATTGTGTTAAGTCATTTTTTAGAATTCTTATATTGACAATTCAAAATTAATCCTGTAAATAAATTGCAATCAAGGCTGTTCGGCTATCTTCTTATATATATATTATTTAAATATATAATTTCATATATATATATATATATATAATATATATTATATATATATATATATATAATTAATATATATATATATATATATTTATATATATTAATATATATATTTAATTATATATATTAATATAATATATAATTATAATATATATATATATATATATATATATATATATATATATATATATATATATATATATATATTAATATATCTGAGCTATATAAAACACTGTAGTGATTAACGAAATCATACTATGTATTTTCTACACTGCGGCTCACCGCGTGCCCATAGGCAGCATAGTCACTCGCTGTATTAGGATAACTGAGTGTTGCTCGCGCTAATTAAGATTCATCATAGTTTATTTTAAAAAATAAAAATAATGTGTATATAAAATTTATAAACTATATATATCTAATCTGAGCTCATTGAACATATATCACTCACTAAGTATAACTTTTTAACTACTCGTTCTTTCCCTCTCTCATCTTATCATTCTATTATCACCTATACTTACTTTACTATCATACTGTACTCTAACTCTATTACTCTACTTCTTACTTACTTACTCACTTTCTATCTTCTCACTATCTATCTCATCTTATCTCTCTCCTCTCTCTCTCTACTCTCATACTCTCTCTCTCTCTCTCTCTATCATATCTTTGTCTTCTCTCCCTCTCTCTTACTCTATCTCTCTCTATCTACTCTCTCTCTCTCTTCATCTCTCTCTACTCTTCTCTCTATCTATATTCTCTCTCTTCTATATACTTACTAACTTTATTCACCATCTTACTCTATTACTCTCTCTCTAATATTACTCTTCTCTCTCTCTCTCTCTCTCTCTTCTCTCTCTCTCTATTCACTCTTCATTCATCTTACTACTCTCCATATAATCTTCTTATCTATCTCTCTCTATCTCTAACTCTCTCTATCTCTTACTTATCCATCTTCACTTCTCTCTCATCTCTCTCTATTCTTCTCTCTCTCTATCTCCCTCATTGTGCGGCTCTGCACGCTAATTCCTCTCTGGCCATTACTTGTTGTCTCCACTGGTTTATATACTTCTTCTTCCTCTCTCCTCTCTTCTCTCTCTTATACTCTTCTTACCTCCTTGAAAATACCTTACTTTTAATATATAAATTAAATTAGGGATTCTTTTTATTTACTTCTCTCTCACTCTCTTGTATTTAATTTACTTATAGTTTTTATTATATTTATTTATTTTGTTAGTTTTATTAAAGGTTTTATTATTCTTTTAATTTATATTTTCTAATTTTTATAATATATCAATCTATAATTTCTCAAGAATTTAATAATATAAAAATTAAATAATAATAAATAATAATAATAAATTAATTAATTCTCAATAATATAAATATAATTAAATATGGTTTGAAAAAATATAATTGCTTTTAAAACTTAAATATTAATAATAAATATAATAATAATAATAAATATTATATAATACTAAATAATAAATAAATTAATAATTAATTATTTAATTAAATAAATTTTAATTAATATAAATAATTACTAATATATTAATATACATTTTATATCTTGATAATATAATAATTAAATATAATCGTTTAAAAATAGATTAAATCATATTTATAATAATAAATAAATTAATAAAATAGAGTAAGAACTATACTAATATAATTATTAAAATAATCATAATAATAATTAATAATTAATTATACAAAAAGAGATAGAGTAAATAATAATTAAGTAAATTACAAAAATAAATAATTGGATTATTTATACAAGGCAAATTAAAGAGATAAACAATATATATAATGAAACTAATAATATTTTATATAGGAAAATTAATAAAATGATGATATCAATTCACTCAAGAGTAATAAGAATAATAATAAACAATTAAACCTTCACCTCACTGTCTCAATATATTCTTTATGAGAGTCTTATCCCGAAATCTAATCTCCACTTTTATTTAATAATAGTGGTGATTGAGTTAACATTTGGATATTCCTTATATATATAAATGTGCGAATAATTGTGATATAATACTGTAAGCAACTTTTCATTTGTACTAATGAGAAGTAAATAATTTCTTTCAATTAATGCTTACATATATTCTTTATATTAATATTATTTATGTGAGTTAAATATATTTTCATTTTACATTTGTTTTATTAAATATTTCACATAAAATATAAAATAAGTAGTATTTTTATTATATATATATATATATATATACGTTATTAGCATTTTGATAATTTAGTATAGATATAGTATAAGTATCGATCTGAGTTTCTATATTAATGTTATACTTCAGTAGTTATGTCACTGATCATGCATCACAGAGTATAAATCATAGGTATATCAGCCTTTTAAATATATATATATTATATATATATATATATATATGATATTATATAATATATATATATATATTTTAATATTATATATATATATATTTATCATATATATATTATATATTATTATTAATATATATATTATATAATACTACTGATATTATATATAATATATATATATATATTATATATATATATATATTAAATATATATATATATATATATATATATAATATATATATATATATATATTAATAAAAGCTATTAAGAAAACTTTTTTCTAGCATTATAATATATAAATAATCAGATAATAATACTCGAGATTGAGTGAGTCTCGTTTATTTGTCAAAATACTTTACCTCGAAAAAATTGTAATGAAAATGCTTTCCAGACGTATGACAATTTACTCCTCAATTCTGTTATGTGAGTCTGCTTTTCACCCTGATGCTATGATCATCAGAATATTATAAAATCATAATCTTTCATCAGAAATAAAATGTATTATATAAATACAATACAATGAATGGTATATATCTACTGAGTATATGGTATAGACCCCTGAGTCTGAATTGATTAATTATCTCAATTCAATATATATAATTACATCACTATTAATTATCTAATTTATCATATTATATATTTAATATTATTAATTATTACCAATGTATAATATAAATTATTATTATTATGCAGAGTATTGATCTCAATATTATAAAATATAAATAATATACTATCTTGTACTTAATTAAATATACCTAATTTGTTATTTTTTATTTCTGTCAGCTTATTCTCCTAAAAACCACTTATATTAAGTCTCACCTATCATACATATATCAGTTGAGTATATCCAATTGTGAGTGAGATATTTTAATATACATATAAAGTAAGTACCTTATGCTCGATAATCTAGCTACTAGTGATTACGTATTATATATTTAAATATAACAGGAAATTATATAGTGATTGCTTAAATATCACTGGGGTTTTGAGCATTATCTTATCTCAGAGCTAGATACACAATGACTCTCACAAAAGATATACTATAGTATTATATAAATTATAATAAGCAAGGTATATTATAGTGATTTAAAATTCTATTTATTCTCATATACGTAATATAACTTCAAATTCAATTAATTTATTATTACTATTACTTATATTAATTAGATATATATTAATTAATAATAATAATATTATTAGATTGCTAAGTAATATAATTATTTAATAATGTGTATACTTGCTATTATATATATTATCTGAGCTAAATCCCCTAAAATTATACTAATATTTAGGGTGTTGGGCTTTAATTTCTTTTAATTCTTAACGCTTTTTTAAATCAATTTAATAATATGTTGTGTGGTGTGCTAAGGTCCCGCATACACAAGCTTTGTTATTTGTTCTGATTGAAAGTTTTTCCATTTGAAGAACACGATTACTTGGTATAATTTTCTTAGCTTTAATCCTTGTATCCCTTTCTAACAT
>JABUQX010063634.1:45000-53892 GCA_015478945.1 Trachelipus rathkii | reverse complement strand
TAGAAATGGAACATTAAAGGTGAAAATGGGAAGTCCACAAACCAGTTGGGGTCAATCATGAAGTAAATTGAGACATGTAAATTCTCTTAAAATTCAGATTATTCATATAATTTATGGTGACGGCAAAAATTATAACTAAGGATTGGTCGTAAAGGAGGGAGGTCCATGAACACAAAAAAAAGTAGTAACAAAATATTTAAAAGGGAAGTTTTGTGGCTGTTTGTTGTGAAAATTGATTGGTCCGCCCAGTCCAATTTAAATGGGGAGAGAAAGTGCATTGGGAGTCCATATATGGGATCAACTTGTGAATCTCAAAAATAGAGATGCTCCTTCATCGGAGTGTAGAGAGACAGATCCAAACGCGACTACCCATAGATCCAACTAATAGTTTCAGGATAGATCAAATAGATCACGGTTATTGGGTAAGTATGACGGTTATTCGTGAAGAATGTTTCGACTGATTGCACTTTACCCTGATTTAACTGCGGCTTCGTACTGCGAACATTACCTGGGATTTAACTTGACAGTACCTTGCTCTTAGGGTATGTAATATGACCACAGTAAAGGACCTACACAGTTTTATAGAATTAAATACAGGCCTCGATAAAAGTCATTCAGTACAAAAAATGAATAAATATTATAATGCAATGTTTCCATATTCAAATTGTTGAAAATTTTTCGGATATTTCGAAAAACATCCAAATCGATATATATTAGATCAATTCAGCATAAACATAGATTCAATAGCACGTGGGCATTCAAACACCGATCCTAACAACATAATGCCAACTGATACTAGGGATGGGGTCAGGCCGGTGAGAGTATACCGATGAACCAGTTTGATTACCCCTGATTTACCCTGGCTTTTATATGATTTACCTGGATTATTGACATCAATGTAAAAAACCGTAGATTGGAAGTTAAAATAAAAAAGTTTATAAAGTTTTTGAAGTGTACGATAACCTTTAGAAGGAATACATACCTACCTCACTAATATATACAATATAAATATTAACTTGAATCAATAAGATATTATATATTAATCATAATAGTATAATTATCATAGATCAATAGATCTATAATGGGATGGTAGGTATATATATATATTATAGTAATAGTTAAATGATTGACCAAGTTTATTGAGATTTAACCTGATGATTACTGCTTATCACCATATATTATATAGTGTGAGAATTAACTGATTATTATATATATATGAGATTTTATTATTATAGTATATTACCATTTAAAACCTATTCTTAAGTGGTTTAAATTGTAAATAAATAAACAGTAAAATTTTGGATAAGTTTATAATAAATAAATAGTTATATAATATAAATAAGTTAATACTTTTATAATGTATTATTATGTTAATTCTTAACCCAAATTGACTTGTAACTAATTACAACTAAGTATTCAATTAGATTCAAATCGATTCAATAAAGTCATGGTATAATTGTAGAGGTGGATTGGGGATAGGGTTTATGTGATTAACTATTTATAAACTGATATTTATATACCTGCTTCATTTATAGCGTATAATGTAAAATGAGACAATAAAGAAGAGCGTAAAATGAATAATGTAGTTCTAGTAAAAAATACCTGAGTCGTAAGATGCAAAAATCGAGGAGTAGTGCAGACGTCAAGTGGATGCATGATCGCCGGAGTAGGTCCAAAATTAAACGATCAAGTCAGGTGTAGGTCCGAATCCTAGGCTAAGGGGTGGAGAGTGGAAAGTGTGGTACCTTGCATTAACTAGAAATGTTCCCTCGATTTACCCTGGACTGAGATATAATCTGGGCCCGTCTTATTAGCGGCTCTGTTAGAAGAGTGTGCAATCGCCCTTAGTTTTACATTTTATAAATATAAAATTATAAAAGATATTAAACAACAGGATACAAATATAATAAAAATAAAATAAAAATAAACACAAAGTTTAAAGTTTAGGGAGAAAAAGAAAAAGGAATAAGAAAAATGTGGAGACTTTAGCGAGAGGAAAATAAAAGTAAAGGAAGGCTATATTACTTGGAAGAAGTAATGTAGAGATAACAAGGGTTAATTGAACTGAGAATATTTAAGGGGAAAAATTCTAGAACATAATAGAAATAAAAAATAAATTAAAAACTACAATAGTTTGAGATAAATTGTTGAATAGGGCTCTGCCCGTTAAAAAAAAAAGAAAAAAAGAAAAACAAAAAATAAAAATCTAGAAATGATAAAAATTATCATATGAAGTCAATCACTCAGAAAAAAGTTAGAGATTGCGAGAGATTCTAAACTTGATACGAAAATTTTAAGATGATAAATAAATTGAACAGAAGAAAAACGTAAAGATATAAAAAAAGGCTTAGAGCGACTTTATATTATGGTATACTCACATTTGTCATAAAAATGTTAAAAATTCAACATCTTGCTAAAATTACTAACTAGTTTCAGAAAAATAAATTTAAATCAAAAAAATAAAACAAGTTTAAATTGGGGGGTAAAAGTAAAGACCTTTTATTACATATTCCGAAAATGTAGTTGTCACTGATAAGAATTAAGAACGTTGGTAACTATCCATTACCTAAAAAAAACCAAACAATTCTCACTCTAAGATCTGAACGGTTGTATAGGAAGAAAAAAAATGAGAGATTGTGAAAATATATAGATTTCAGATTGCACTTCCATACAATTTAATAGAAAGCGTGGGTTATCTATTGATGCCAATGGTCACCATATATTAACGACATACTGTGTAATCATGTGTAGATCATATAACATCTTGAGGATATAATAGCAGATTATCATGTTGCATTAATTTAGTATTATTAATCAATAAATCCACCCTAGTATAATGTTTACTATACTATTGATAGTACAACTAATATATACTAAGTAGTCACGTGGAGGTATTCCCGCAACGGGCACATAGGATATCCCTAACTCTGAGGTCTTTCGACCTAGTTAAAATAATTATTTATTACCTTCTATTAATATTTACCTCACTTATTATATCATTATCATTCATTCTTACCTTCTATCCTTTCTTTCACTCGTTTTGTAGCATGAATACCATGCATTATATTGTTTTTATTCATTCCAGTCGGTAGACCTACATATACTATATATATATATTCCCGTTGTTGGTCCCAGACACCCTTTACCGACTTATAACCGTCATTTACATTCTCGAGAATCTAACATGTTCAAATAACATTATATAATATTTATATTACTAATATGAATATATATATCATAGTACTTAAGTAAATTGTAAATATAGTTGAGACTTATCAAAATCGAAAATATTTATAAAACTCAGCAACCGCATACCGGTCATCCAGCTAACCGGTGCGATTATAGCTATATAAACTACCGCCTAGTACCTTATGATCTTACTAGACTACCTCTTACCGAACATCTAATCGTACACTGAACTCCTTCCATCCTCCATCACTTCCTCCTGTTGGTTAATCGCAGGAGAATAAGACAGTCTTCATAGTGTTTATCTGTGCACATCTCATTGAAGGAAAATTACGCTCTATTCCATATTTCTTTCACTTTTTATCTAAAGAAGGAACCACTTCCGCACTCCGGGGCGCGGGTCCCTGGAACATGCCCGAAGCGCCGAAATACCGACTCCGGAGATGCCCGCTTCTGAAACGATTAACAGCCAACAATTTTCGTAGCTGTTAAGCAACTTCTAGGCACGGGCACCTAATTTCAGGCCATAAAGGCCTTGCCTACCGAGCCAGGTGCAATTTTATTTTTAGGGGGGCTGCGTCACCCCCCTTAAGGGGGGACGGCAGGATATAGTAATGCCTGTGCTGGTGCGGGCCATATTAGCATTTATGAATATATACTTTATATTATTTATTCTATTTTTTTTTTTTAATTTATTTTGTTATTTAAATCTAATAATAAGTTTTAAGCTAAGTTTTTAATTAATATAAATAATTATTTTTATTAATAATTTTTTTTTACATTAATTTATTCATTTATTGGTTTCGATTTTTCGTCGGTCGAGAGGCGTAAATGTACCCTTCCGCGCAGTCGATCGTTTTTACTTCGGTTTTACTTCCGTGCCTGCAATAGTACGCCTCTAACTGCAAGCGATTAAGCGACGGATTTTAAATAATTTTCTTTCGATTATCATTTTTTAGTGTAACGAGTCAAGCCAGAGCACGTAGAACATTACGATTTAAACATCGAATTGTAGGGGTAATCGACACGATAAATCTGATTGGAAACATCAAAAACTGATCCACGGCATCATTCAAAACTTCAAAAAACCAAAACGTCCCTTTGGGGGCTCCGCCCCCTTTTTGGGGATAAAACCCTTGAGTTCAGGTCTAAGACTCGGAACTCGGTCTTCCAGACCTTAAAATCCAACAAAAAAGGTCACCGACATCGCAAACCACTAATTTATACTAAAAAATACCCCTAGGGTAGAAAAATAAGATGTAGAGTCGGGGTCTCTCGGCAGTTTGGCGGTAGTTTGTTCGCTCTTACTATCTATATATATATATATATATATATATAACTATTATATATATATAGTACGTATATATAATATATATAATATCTGTATTTGGGTTTTGAATTATTTGATAAACTCTTACTTGTATAGGGTTAATAAATAAGCTATACTAGTAGCACGTTTTTTATTTTTTTAAGATCCGTCAGTTTTGATTTTTTTCCTTGTTTTTTTCATATAATTTCTATTATTATAATTACAAATCAATTTAGGTGGTGACGGACATGATTCAAAAACTATATAGGACCTAATTTATGTTTTACGACTCCGTCAAGTTTTAATTTTTTTTTTTTTTTTTTTTTTTACTAAAAGGAATAACCCCAAGGGTAAACCGCAAAAGATGGGCAGAGTCGGGGTCTCTCGGCCTCCGGGGAACGACAGGGTTAGGACTATTTCCCCCACCTCCGGGGCAGGGTCTCCGGAACTCCCGCTCCTTGGTATTTGGTCGCGGGGGTTCCTTCGCCCCTCCCCTACGCGGTATGGAAAACCGTCCCCCCCTGTGTTCGCCGTCGCCTCGAGCCCCCTAATTTTTTATTTTTTTTCTTTCTTTTAATTTTAAATTTTTTTTTTTACATTCTTTGCAATAAGCTTTTACACACCTGATTCCCAAATATAGTAATTGGTTTTTCCTGCTAAGTGTTCTACTCTTTCGAGATATTTCTATTTATCGAAAAAAAATATATTTTTTTGTTTTTTTTTTTTGTTTTTACATTTTTGTAATAAGCTTTATACGCGGATTTCAAATATGTAAATGGTTTTCTGTAAGTGTCGTACTTTTCGAGATATTGCCATTTTTTTTAAAATTTTATTGATATAAATGGATTTTTAAATAATTTATTAAAAATATTTCGAACTTTTGAATCATGTTCATTCACCCCTGGAATTCATTGTTAGTATCATTTAAGGTTTAGCAATCATGTTAAAAAAAAAACAAAAAATAGATCTAAAAACTCGCGGAGTCTTTAAACATAAACAGGGCCTATAATATATATAATATATATATATATATATATAATATATATTATACTATATATTGATATATATATATATATATATATATTATATATATTATATATACTATATATAATAATATATAATGATATATATACTATATATATGATTTAATATTATATATATATATATATATATATAAATTCAAAATTAACATCTAAATGAATCTCGTAAAGCATTCTTACACCCCACCTGCCTAAATAGTCCATCCACATGTTCTGATAACAGGGTCACTCCATTTCATGAACATATTCGCATCCTACTTCCATGCAAGAAAATTACCCTCACTTCACATTTCTCATATATATATTTAATTATATAATATATATATATATATATATATACATATATATAATTATTATATATATAGATTAATATATATAATATTAATATATATATTATATATATATTATATTACTATAATTATATATATAATATATATATATTTTTATATATATATATATACTATATATATTATATATTAGAACGCGAGTATTACTTCCGTGTATGATTGTTCTTCGCATAGGGTAGTATATGATATTAGTATTATATATAATATAATTATCATATTATATTATATTATATTATATTATATAATCTATATATAGGTATTAAAAATATTTAAATATACTAATTTAATATATTTTTTTATAATTACTTTTATGTCTGGATGATATTTTTAACACTTAGTACCATTCAAGGGCAACAACTTTGTTATATGGTAACCATACTCATAGATGGACGGAATGAATTAGATTTGTACATACTGTATATACAGACGTTTTACCCTGAATTATTGTATAGATTTGAATAAGACAAATTTTTAGTTTGAATCAGCATCAAATTCCGGAATTAATTTTTGCTCGTCCATCATTATTAGCCAATACCAGTAAACCCTCCATAACAGGGCTACTATATGCTTTGTTTTATGACAATAAAATTTTAACATGAACTCACTCCACTATAAAGAGAAATAAAGCTGATGAACAATCTTTGTTTCTTGTACCTTTAGTTCACGTTCAGCCATTTACATTGACCAGAACTTCATTTATATATCATGAAGTGGTTTGTTAAGTTATTTTGAAAATCATTTTATACCATCTTTTCTATCGATGCATCATTCTTCGGACTGGCAAACACGATCAAGTATCCTTTAGTGTTAGTGATAGCAGCCCATCGCGATTTTCTCAGTATATAGGAATAACCTAATTGGGAATCTCTGACAAATGCCTTATAAATGAAGGAAGGGTTTCATATGAATAATTGGACCTACCAGTGATCATTCTGTATTTGAAATTGAGTGATAAAGTGACTAAAATTGTTGTACATACTTTGCAAAATCTCTGCCGTGTAAGTACATTCCTTTACATAATTCCTTTACATAATAAAGGTGGGTTATAAAATTGATCTTCCATGTCAAAAGATTATCAGTGTTTCCATTACATCTAGGAGAGAAGTTGATATGGTGGACTGCCAAATTCATTTGTTGATAACCAGACATTTGATGAAAGACGTAAGATCCTATAATTAATTCTTTTGTCACATGCCTGACAAGGCGATCATCAACAGTTGGCTAATTTACAAGGAATACTAATAATCTTATGATGTCAAAATCTATAATTAAATCTTTTGCAGTTGAATGCTGATGGTTTATAGAAAGATGGAGCAGTTACAGGTAGTTTGAAGAGAGGAACATTTTCAGAAAAAAACGTGTAAAAAAGTCCAAGTCTACACTATTCAAATTTATCTGCAAACGCTTTGCCAATATTGTAGAAGCGTGAAGCGTGTTTACATTTTCAAACTTTGTCATCTGTTTTATAGAAATGAAAGCTTGAGCTCACCAAATTTTGGGAAGGTCAAACCATTGTGAATTAATTATGGTCAAACATCACTCAGTTCAAGTAAATTCCAGTCAGATTTGAAATGTTGTCGTCCACCTTGCAACGACAATTACATTATAATAACAAATTTGTTTTGCGTAAGAGACGAAGGCGTCCAAGAGAGAATTCGATTTGCTGAAGAATATAGATTAGAAGTCGGCAACCGATAGAGAAGACATCCTTAGAAGGGACTTGGACATAAGTATTTCGTAAAAAATAGTTCGGAGGACGATAGAACACATTTCAAGATATTTATGCTCAAATCGAATAAGTAAAATTTTTTTTACAAAGCCATAGACATATAACACTTTTTTGAACTTCACAAAAAATAGCACCATATATCATATATGTTCTCATACGCTTTCTCACCAGAGCGCGCTCCAGTGTAGCGGTCACTTCCCCCTGTCTGTTTGCAAATGATTTCCTCCAATCGGACTCCCTCTTCGTAACAGTGCGATGTTCCTCTCAACCTCGATCAGCGCCAAAACCCTCTTCGCGCCAACATCGGGCCCGCCCGCGCGCCAATCTCCAATCCTTTCTCTCTCCACCGCCCGCCGCCGCCACTCATCCTTCCATCTTTTCTTGGTCGTCCCGCGTGCTCCACCATGCACGGCTCGCATGCATAATTAATGCCCGGGTAATCTCCTCTTCAATCATCCTTCTGAATGTGTCATCCCATCTTCAGTTGTTGTCTCTCGATCAGATCCTTCCACGCCTCGCCCCACTCTCTCTTATGCTTCAGCATCTTCTTCTTTCCTTCTGTGTCACCCACATCAACCTCAAGCACCTAATCTGCCGCAACGATCTTAACTCCTTGTTCAGGTTGTAAGTGTCCACTACTCCGACCCGAACAAAAGTACCGGTCTCAGAAACGTGGTATAAATAAGTGTTTTAACCCTTCTCGTCACATGTCTGTTTCTGCAGCAAGGATCAAATGACCGCATTCCTCTTACGAGAGTTCCTTATTCTTTTCCTCATATTTCCCCTCCATCAGGCATGTTTACCGTAACTGCCAAATACTCTAAGTCCTCGCTCACTTTTATGTCTTTCTCCCCCGATCTATTTACATTCGTCTCTTCCCTAGCTATGCTTCATCACTGTCGTCTTTCTCATATTCATTCTCAATCCCCTCCGTCGCAGCACCTCCTCCATCTAATCAGTACTCTCTGTAACGTCTTCCCTGTCTTTGCAAAACTGAGAGCAATATGTCCGCATACCCTTCAAAATCTCCTCCTCTCCGACCCCAATCTCTCGCATACACGTTGTCCAGTAAGGAAAGCAGACAGGTGACAACACCCTCCCTGTCTGATCAGACTGTCTCATAACTCCAAACCACTGTCTATCCTCGATACGCTGTCCTAACGGCAAGTTTCCACTCTACCTAGCTGATAAAGTCCCACTTATCACTCTGAATGCAAGCTTTGGTTCTAATCTGATAGTACAGCGGATCATTCGAGTGCGTCTCAAAAATTCCGCTAGGTC
>JABUQX010063634.1:5000-40000 GCA_015478945.1 Trachelipus rathkii | reverse complement strand
AGGTGGTGTAATTAGTATATTTACTAGGATCTTGGTAGTGGATCTGTGTATATCGCGTTTCTTGTGTCGTTAGTTTTTTCAGGGTATAGTGGATATGCTGGCTGTTAATCGATGTTGGGAAGATTTTTGTGTAGTGCGTAATTGTTTTGTAGGTATTTGTTTCAAACTTTTTCACATTGAGTTATAAGTTGGCTATTACATTGGATTGGAGAAGTGGTGATTTGTGCGTGTAATGAGGTTTGATATTAATGGGTCCAGTCATTTTTTAGACGACTTTTGTTGGTGTTGTGGAAATCTGATAGCTTGTATTTGAGTGTAGATGGTAACGAATTATGAAACTTGTGCGATTCGTACTGGCTATTTGATCTCAGCTTGTGGGTGTGTTTTGTCGATTTGAAATTCTCTTGGTCTTGGGTGATGATATTTTTTGTCTGTTATTTCGTATGAGATTTTGCTTGGGTGGTATGGTGGTGTGTCTTGGATGAATGTGTAGTGTTTCTTTATTAAAAGGTGTGTCGATTTAATCAAAATGATTGTAATTATTAATAGTCTGTAATCGGTGGTGCTAGGCCATCATGTTTTAAGTATTTAGGTTGCTTTCGTATTTCGTTGAGATATTGACACATGCTGAAACGATGAAATGATGTGGTGTTCTTCTTGTTGGATTTTTTTGTTTATCTATTTATTGAAGGTGGATATATGTTAGTATTTAGGGTAATATATTGTAAATGTAAGTCTGATTGTTCACTAGATCGATCTTAGTCTTAAATTGGCTGTTATCGGTTTGATTTCCAGAATATAGGGTTTTTTTGGGTGTGAGTAGTGAAATAGTGATTGATCTTTAGGGACTCATTAGCTTAAAGAGTTGCGTTCATTTGATGGAAGTATTTTGGGTACTTAATTTCTTTTATCAGTTTATTATTATTATTTAATTTGTGGTAGATAAATATCATCATAGTTTTTAAATTTTATTATGAAAGCGCTTGTGAACTTTTCTATAGTTCTGAAATTATTATTCATGGATATGTTGAGGGGAACTTGAATTGGAGGAAGGTTTGCGCGAGATAGTATAGTAGTTGATTTAAACGTTCCAGACGGAGTTTGGGGTGTACATAGAGGCATCTGTTAATTGTGGTGCTCGCTGGTACAGTGCTGAGATATTATGTTTTTTCATAACAATGGTTCTGTAGCATTGGGGTGTTAAAGAGAACTTTGTAGTTTGGATGGTAAATGTAATAATTATTGTTTTGTCGTAAAGAATCATTTTTCGAAGAAGCATAACGTCTAGTAGGTATGCTTGTTTGTTGCATTTAATTTCTAGAGATTCGTTAGTGCTGGAGATTACTAGGTGTACTTGGTAAGAATGAGGAGATGGATATGATGAGATAGGCTAACAAGAAACATAATAGTAATGGCCATTTTAATAAAGTTATAGAAGATGGTGTATTTTTATTTTAAGTTTTTGTGTAACGTGATTTGTGCTTTCGTTAGGTGAGCTTTTGGTTCATTAATATTGTAGTTGTATATCGGCGGTTGACACACACATCACACTACTATCCCATCTCATTCATTGTGTTGTGTTTTGTTTGTGTCTGTGGGTCATAGTCACAGTACTCAGGGTTGTATGTAGTATTATGTATTTGTTAGTGTTATCTATTTTATTATATACTTACTTAGGTATTTTATAGTATTTAGTTAGTATAATGTATATTATATAGGTTATGGTTATAGTAGTTGATTATTAGTATATGGGTTTTATTAGTGTATATATGTTATATTATTAGTATAAGCGTTGTATGGTTGGGTTTTGTTGGTTGTAATAGTTGTGCGGTATTATAGTTGGATATCATAGTTATTTATTATACATGATTATATATATATATATTATAGTTATTAGTAGTGTATTTATGGTGGGTTGTATATGTTATCTATTATTTGTTATATATGGCGGTTAGTATTATTTTATGATAGGTTATATATATGTGTTATTATATTATGGTAGTTTTGTGTATTTATATTGTAATATGTTATTATATATGTTTTTGTATATATTGTATTTATCGTGTAGTAGTGGTTTATAGTATGTATGGTAGTTTATATTGAGTTTAGTTTGTGTATTATGTTATTATTCAGAGGATTGAGGTTTGATTTACTTAGTTATGTGAGATTGGATGTGGTGTGTTTATGAGGTAGTGGGTGTTGTGTAGGTGTTCCTGTTCTGTTGATCAGTGAGAATGGTGTTTGGTATTTTTTATTTTGGTAGTGAAAGTGTTTTGGTCTATGTGTGGGGTTGTTGCTAGGTCATTCGTGTAGGTGTAGATTATAGTATGGTTATGTAGTTTTGTTGTAATTGGTAAGGTTAGACTTATGAGTTTAAAGAGATGCTAAACTAATGAAGATAATAGACTTGTCACATTTTCTATCTTAAGTAATATTTGGTGTCTTATGGAGCGGTTAATTATCTATTGTTTTGGCGACATTCTGTCATCTGATTTTTTCAAGACGTCGATTTTCATAGGAAACTCCTATGAAAGTAGGGTTTGGAATTAGCGGGGATCGTGTATGAGAGTGTATAGTTATCGTAAATGAAATATTTTCAGAAAAGTGAATCTGGAAAAAAGTGTGCGTTGAGTATAGGTTGTAAGTTTCCAAAGAGGTATTTCACATGTTTAATACCCATTGTACGTGTGTACTGCTATATGCATGTGGTTGCGTCTGCTTTGTCGTGTGGGATGAAGGTTCTTTGTTGTGTATAGTTTTGTGATTGTTTCGGCTTATTTGTATATAAGCTGTATTGTTATTGAATTAGGTTAGGTGTGAAGCAATTTGTTTTATTTTATTTTTAAAGCGAGCTTCATGTCGGGGGCTGGTTGTGGTTGTGTGGGGTTGAGGGTCGGCTGACTTCGCTGCTGAAGTAGACACGATATTGCTTTTTGATTGTGTAGGCATGACAATCAACTGTTTAAGCTAAAATTTTATATATTAGATGTGGTATCATTATGTTCTTTATTACTGCAGTGTCTAGGGTCATTGTATGAGAATATTCTATTCACATAAGATGGACAGAACAATACCCATTTGTATGCTGTTGCTATAGTCGGTTACTCTAGGACGTTGTCTTATTATCATAGTCGGTTGTCGTTATTTATCTCTATGTCAGTTTTACCTTACTCTCGGTTCGTCGGTTTGTATGGTATGGTTTGTGTTATTCTATTGTGATAATAGTGGGAGATTACGGGGCTTTTGTATATTATTATTATATATATATCTATTTCTTATAGTATATATATATACTATATATAGTTATATATATATTATATATATATATATAATATATATATAATACACAAAGTAACCACATCTCTTTAGGAGCAGGGGACATAATATCTATATATATATATATAATATATATATATATATATATATATTATATATATATATTATATATATATTTTAGTTGTTTAGTGGGCTTAATTATGTTTTTTAATTATCCTATTGGTCGTTCGATTGTATATTGTGTTTGTGGTGTTTTGATATATGTTTATCTATACGTAGTGTGGATATAATGTTATAATATATTTTTTAGTATTATGGTAGTTTATGTAGTGTATTAGTGATATTAACGTGGTGGGTAGTAAAGGTATCTATATAGCTTTTATATATGATACCATTATTTAATAGTTATGTTATTGTGGGCTATATTTAGGGGATTTAGTATGTTAGTGTGTATGATTTTTATGTATGTAGGATTTGTAGTTGTGTTAGTTATTCTGGGTTTTAGATATATATTAGTGCTTGTGAGGTGGTAGTGATATTGTAGTATCTCGCCTAGGGGTGCAATGTTGTCTGTTAAGAAGGATATGATGTTTTGTCACATATCACTCAAGGGCTCGCTATAGGCTCCGCGATGGACTTTGTTAAAGCGGTCTGGCGGTAAGCGGTGTAAGTGCTGGGAGAGTTCTAG
Source organism: Trachelipus rathkii (assembly GCA_015478945.1). Taxonomy (NCBI): domain Eukaryota; kingdom Metazoa; phylum Arthropoda; class Malacostraca; order Isopoda; family Trachelipodidae; genus Trachelipus; species Trachelipus rathkii. The sequence goes on along the minus strand of JABUQX010063634.1, from coordinate 36,036 downwards.
AGTATTTTGATTGGTATAGCGTGCCGGATAGACAGTATGAAAACGTAGATATCTGTATGCTGGCCTTACGACTCCACTGTCTTCGTTTATAATGTGCAAATGACTACGTGATTGGTGAAAGCATTTTAAGTGCTGCTATTTATGATGTGTTTTTGTTTTGGTGGTAATGTCGTCTGTAATTGGTCTTGGTGGACTCTTATTTCCGTTTTGATGTGATGTTCGTTAAGTATATACTTGTGTTATAATTTTCCATCTCTCTCTAACAACTAGTAATTTTGTAGTTGTTAGTTCTAGGTTCCTAGTGACTATTGTTCATAGAGATTGCTGTGGTTCTTTATCATAATATGTATATGTAGGTAAGAGATATGAAGTCTTGCGGGTTCTGGCTATTGTGAATATATTTATTAGTGATGTGGTTATGTCGTTTAGTAAGTGTATATGGTTTTATGTTATACTATATAGTGTAGTTATAATTAGTATAGCTATATGTACTAGGGGCGTGATATACGTTTTATTATTATATATATAAGTTAATATATATATATATATATATATACTATATATTATAGTATATGTGTGTGCAGGTATAGTGATAGATCTATAGTTATAATATATAGTATATATTTATATATAATGACAAAGGTCTGAGAGAGTATGTGACATGATCACTGTAGCTGTGCTTACGCAGGTTTCAGCTTTAGAATTCTTCGTAGAGTGGATGTAAAGTTATGGAAATTAAGACTCGTATCATTCATATGTAAATGAATAAGCAAAACCAAACGAAAGGAAATACACAATAATCGATAAAATTTTTGCTGAGTGGACATATATAGATAGTATTTAGTAGTTAGATAGATAGATAAGATAGATAGATAGATACGATAGATAGATAGATATGATAGAGTATACTGATTGAGATATAGTGAACTTACGTAGAACTTATAATTCTTGTAAGACATTATATATTGTAATATATATATATATATATATATATATATATATTATATTATATATATATATATATTATATATTTAGTTATATTATTTATATATATATATATTATATATATAGTTATCATAGACTAATAGATAACTTATCATCTGGTTATGTTGATGTGATACTATATATATAAAATATATATATATTTATATATATTATTTTGTATATTAGTATAAAGTTTTTGTTATGTTATATAATATATATATATATATAATATATATTATAATATATATATATATATATATATATATATATTATATATAATATATATATCTATATATAATATTAAGTATATATATATACTATATATATAATATATATTTATATTATATTATATATATATATATATAATATATATATATAATAATATATATATATATTATTTACTTGATGAGGTATGAATGAATTGGTAAAATATTTTTATAAAAAATAAGTATTATAAGTATTTTTAGCAATCTCTTCCGATAATAATATCCATATTAACTATTTTCCAGAAAGTGAAGCTTTGTTCTGGTCCACGTGGTTTGAAAATGCCTATTGTAGACAAATGACAATCGCTTGATGACTAATGCTGCTCAAGTGGTTTTGGGCAGAATATCGAAGAAGACAGTGGGGAAGCATGTTTGTTTGATCCACGTCTCTTAAAGGGGAGAGACGGAGGAGAAGCTTTTGCATGAGTTTCTTCCTCAGGTTTAGGTGCTATGATCTTAATGATTACGATTTAATGTAAGGATTTAGGAAGGACCATTACATTCTTCATGGTATCGAAATACAAGTAGGCAAATACGTAATAATATAGTTTGTAATACTAATAATAATTAATAATAATGTAGATAATAGATCAAATGAAATAGTAAATAGATATATATGAATAATATTATAGATAATAATAATAATAATAATAATAATAATGAATAATAATAATAATAATAATAATAATAATAATAATAATAATAATTAATAATATTAATAATATAATAATAATAATAATGAATAATAATAATAAGAGTAATAAGAAATCAAAAAATATATAATAATATATAATAATAATCATAATAATAACTAATAATAATATAATATAATAATAAAATAATAATAATATCAAAATGATAAATAATAATAATCATAATAATAATAATAATTACATAATAATTATAACTAATAATAATAATAATAATAATAATATAGATATTTATAATAATAATAATATATCAAATAGATAAAATATAATTAATATAGTGTATTGATGTCTATAATAGTCATAATACTGATATAATTTTCAACTAGATCCAACTACTTCAATAATCATAATAATAATATTACATAAGTAATGCATATTAAAGTTATATAGATATATTTAATGAGAGGTACATAACTCATCACATGTAGTGGAGGTGTAGGTGGATCCCCAGGATAGATAATCGAATATTATCATAAAATGAAAAAAGGTAAATAATAATGGGGAATCAGAGAATAATGAATCGCCAGAATGATGAAGTGCCGTCACACTCATAAGTGAGAGTGAAATCTTAGAATCTATTAGATACAATACTCAGTTATGAGGTAACTAATTGATAACAAAATGAATAATGAATAATAATAATAATAATCATAATGTGATGAGAGGTGTGGATGGCTCATAATATTTAGGTGTCAGGGTGAGTTCCTACTAAGTATATTATAGAGGTAGGGTAGTATATATATATAGTTACTATAGGGGCTACCCTCCTAATCTATTATATTTATTGGTTATATAGATACGCAACATAATATTATTATATATATTATTATTATATTATATATGTATATAGATGTGGAATCCATGTAGTAGTGACAGTATATAGTATGACATATATGTTATAATATGTATATATATATTATATAATAATATATATTTAGATATATACTAATTATATAGTATGCTTATGTCGTATATATTGATGTTACTGTTAGTATATATTTTATTGTTTTTTCGTATATTATTATTAGGTATATACTATTCTGTTCTATTATATATAAACTTATAGTATTACTATTGGTGGGATTCGCGAAATGATAAATTAATATTTCTTAAAGTGAAAAGAAATTAATAAAAGTTTCGATTATTTGATATTTTTGTGATGCATTGATGATATTACAAACATTTTTATTATAAGTGATACTTAGTTTAGCTGTAATAAGAATGAATTTAATAAATTAATAATAATAATTGACTATAGATGTAACTAATGGAATTGGATATCAATAATAATTGATAACTATATTAATTACTATAATTAGTAAAAAGTTAAAGTAATATTATCAATATCGTAGGATTGTTGACATGGATTTCTATTGAGTACGGTAGAGTAGCATAATTTACATTAAAAGGTGCTATTTATCTTTCTCAAAGAGCAATTTCTTCAACAGAGATGAAGCAAAATGGGTGGAAAAATCCATCACGGTAAAGACAGTTTGACTTCTGTACGGCCTATTGTTATTAAGTGGGTGCAAAAGTGTTGAAGTTATTTATTATGTATTCGAAATTTAATAGTACTCATTTAATAATATACATTAATATAAGTTAATAACTTAATAATGATATAATTTAAGTTAATAATAACACAATTCATCATTAATTAAGTAATATAGTAACTCTATACATCATGAGAGGTGAGGTATATTTGATGATAGAGAGAAGATGGAATACATAATAATATATTTAATAATATAATAATAATAATGAATAATAATAATTCGGATAATTGAATAATAATAATAATAATGAATAATAATAATAAATCATATTTATAATAAATATAATAAATAATATTGATAATAATCTGATAGGAGTTGCGGTATCGAATAAAATATAGATGAGGATATGATTTATATTGATATCATAAAACTTACAAGCTCACGATTGATATTCAATTATAAAGTTTGAATTTATGCTAGATAATTATAAAACCAGTCATAGCTATTAATTATAAGAACAAATCAAATAATTAATAATTGTTAGTAAGAACAAATTTAATATTCCTAATTAAATAATGGATAATAATAAATAATTATTATCATAATTAACATAGATACATTTAATAATTACTCTTGGGAAGAAGTAAGAAATGGATATAAAATAATTAAATATTATTTGTCATAGATAATAATATTTTATATTAATAGTATTCTCCCAGATATAAGTTAATTTTGAAGTATGATAAAAAAAGTAAATGTGATCAGGCATATGAATATAATTATATCATAATGAATTAATTATAGGTGTTAATACGATGAGATGTATAATAATAATTAGATAGGTAATAAGCATTTAAATCATGATTAAGTCAAGTATATATAAGTAATTAAGAGATATGGTGTTATATTAAATTAATTAAATTAATATAACTGTATAATAATATATAGGATTCAATCAATATTGCATGCGTACTTTTTGGATGGTTTAGTGTGATAAATTTTGTGATTTCATTTCCTCTCAACGTTCAGAATAATTATTTTTTATACATCATTGGAAATTTTTAAAATAAAATTTTTTGAAATAATTGCAAGAGACAGAGATATATTTACATAGATTTCCCGACGCGTTCGTCTCTATACTTGAGACTTCTTCAGAGGATTATTTCTAAGCGAATGAGTCTTTATATTGATATATAATAAGTATTTATCAAATGATTGCCCGCGGCAGTCGTTTTGGGTACTGTGTGTGTAGTTAAGTGTTGATGCAGTTAATGGGTTTATTTATCATTTAGATTAATTTTATTGTTAATGTCTGGTTCTGCGTGTTGTTGTGTAGTAAAGGCCCCGCAAATTTTAACGTTCTTCTTTAACTCACATTGATCTCGATTAGATTCTTGTTGAGAGTGTTTTGAGAAGAATACATTACCATTAGTTGATTTGACCATCATTGTCGTTTTGAAATGTGTCAATCGTGGATTATGTGTTTCGCTTGGTGGGACTGTAGCGATGGTGGATGATGCTGGTCACAATCTATTTCGTCGTGTAATCCGCAATATAATGTGCAGACATTGTAATACTCTAATGGTGCAGCACGGTTTTACACAGCGAAGAATTCTGTATTGATGCGCCAATATTGAACAGTGCAAGATTCATTCCGAAACATATCTTAATAACTCATTGTCAATGAGCTTATAGACATTCGAAGATAATGCGCAGTCTATTGTATATCATTATTTAGACATACTTTTAATGCGTTTGATAGGCTATCTAGTATGATATTTGGCGCTCTATCTTTGATGTAGAGTCCTGGTTCACATTGTACCGGATTTGTGAAACTGATTGACATATACTGATTTACCTGGAAATGTATCACTCAAAATAATGAACCCCCGCCAGGAAATTATAGAACACACTTTGAGGAACCTATTTGAATGTTGTTGTTATCAAACACGGTTTAAATCTATAAAGGAAAAAGCATTTATCTATACACAATGATGGAGTGTCATGGGCTACATTGGACCTACATTCATTGACGGACTTGTGTATGTGTCAATCTGGAAAACAAATCCTTAATGAAACAAACAACTTTAACCCTGTATTTTTGCATAAGGTATGTCGACGACAACCTCACAACTTTAGGAACATAGGATCATAACATACAGTCAATCAATAGAATTCATGGTTGTCCATGCTTAAAATTCACTTCGAACTTAGTTAATCAATATCTATCTGTTGTTTAGACATCAAAATAGATGTTAAATTCTGACGCCTCATTATCACAGGCATACATGTAAACCCCTAATGATGGTCTGTATCTGAACTATGGATCCTATTCACCGATTATTTACAAAGAATCGTATGAGTAAAAATCGTTAGTTTACAGAGCATTCAACCTATGTTCAACTTGGAAAACTTTTGATGAAGGAAATTTGCCACATTAAGTAAAATTTAATTTAACTGTGATTTCCAGAATATTTAGCTTGAAAAACTTAATTAATAAAATCGTTTATACAAATTATTTTCATAAAGGACGTAAAATAATTCAGAGAAAATTCGTAGGTAAATTTTTCTTCCAAAACTTCCAACTATAGCTATCAATAAGAAAGAAAGTGCCTTCGTAATATGTTGTGAACTCTCACCCTCAAACTAAAGAACACCTCAAATTAAAGTCAGACTATATCATAAGTCCAAACAACTGTCATCTTCCTTTAGCACAAGTGATGCTTTGCCCGACAACCATTACGTGTGTACCAATTTAACTGCCTGAGTCAGACTGTTACGTCGACATTATACGTTGGTTCGACGATACTGTAGAGGTAGATTTTGTCCGGACAGGGCATTATGAATCATCGTTGCGTCCCAGCAAAGATCTTCTAAACATTTTCGAAATCACGACCACTGGTCAATCAACTTTAGTAATATTTCCAAAACACTTCACAATATTTAGTCGGATTCGTGTGAAGACAAAACTTAAAATTTGCGGAGGCCTTTTGCATCAAAACCCGTACACCAGATATTAACAAAATTTTAATGTTATCAGTCAGACTCAATATCACTTGATTTACTTATTATATATTAAATTAAAACATTCATTCGCTTGCAAAAAGCGTAGATTTTTCTTGAAGCATCGTGCATAAGGTTATTCGGAGACGAAATAATGTCGGACATGTAGCTTGTGAAATTTTATGTATCTTGTCTTCTCTGCAGATATTTTTCGATAAAAGATTATGTTCTCTGGAGAAAACTCAATGAATGGTTAAAATATAAAATATTTAGAAAGTGTGGAGTAGTAAGTATCAAGAAACTTTTATATGATATAATTAAATAATAATAATAATAATAATAATAATTAATAATAATAAATAATAATAATAATAATATAATACTAATAATAATCAATAATAATAATAATAATAAAATAATAATAATAATAATAATAATAATAATAATAAATAATAATAATCAATAATAATAATTAATATAATAATAATAATAATAATAAATAATACGAGGATTCGTTTATCTTTTGATCTATATTGTATGTATTTGTGGTGTAAGGTATTCATTCACGCTAACACATGCTTTGAATAAATTTGTTTTAGACAGCGTGATTAGATCTATGTTAGATATTATCATCCTTTTATATTTTCGCAAATCTAGTGAAAATTTTTTTATTCAATGTACTTAAATGAATTATTCATTAGTCAGGGTGTTATCATAGTTTTTAGAATAATAATGTAATGTTGAATTCATGTATATGATATTAATTCACTTTCCTGATTGCATATATATAAACAGATGATTAATTATTACATATCGATGACGATTCTTGATCCGTGTCAAATATTAGATTCAAGGAATTAAATTTACGATAGAAATTAACGATCATAGCAAGTCGCAAATATCATAATATTATCATTGTTTAAATAACGAATCTGTATTATTATTGATTATTTATTATTTTATGTCATTTGTATTGTTTTATGTTTTGTACTTAGCTTATTTATTATATTGATTATTTTATTATTATTAATGCTATTATTATTATTTTATTATTTCTATATTTATTTATTATATATTTATCTATTTATTATATTATTATTAGTTATTATTATTATTATCTTGATGTCATTATTATTATGATTATATTATTATTATTATTATCATATAAATGCATGTTTTCTGAGTTATCATATTTTCATACGTTCTAAATATTTTTTATTTTTTATACATTTATGTGAGGTTTTGTTAAATAATTATTTACAAACATTTTATCTTAAGATGAAGAATGATATTTTATTTCTATAGATTTTCCGCTGCTTTTTCGTCTCTTAGATCTTTGACAGGTTTCTAAGTCGAAAGGATGTTTGCTTTTTTTTGCGAAGCGAATTGAATGTTATGTTTTTAGTTGTATGTTGATATTATATAGATTAAATCAATAATGATGTTTGATTGTTTTGACTCTAGATAAATGACATTAAATTGTTGGTTATTTATATTTCTTCTGGTCTACGTGTTTTGGATGCCAGAAATCCTCTCGCAATTTTTTTATAGTTTCTTGGTCTTTGCACAGGATCGTATAATTATTGCGTGCAAGTGATTATTGAATATTTACCTAAGTTGATTGTATCCATGTTCGTGTTTGAAATGTTATAAGGACTTTGTGCTACGGTGGACTTTCGTGTTAGTGTAATCTGTATGGTTGATATCTATGGGCCTGTCCGGAGTCAAAATCGTTAAACTATGTTCAACAGACGACGTCATTGGTTCAATCAAACGTTTAGTAATTGTTTGTTCCAATACAGACTTCACAATAATTTATATTTGCGGATCGTGCGGTTGGGGTGAAGACGTCCGAACTGTGAACTTGCGGAGTGTCATTTTTGCATTCAAAACACGCTGAGACGCTAGACTATTAAAGTTACTTAAATTTTAATGTTTGATTTATCAGTACGAACTGAATATCATTTGATTTATCTTTATTATATATTGAACTAAAACATGTCATCGTCGCTTGCAAAAAGAGGCGAAGTTTCCTTTGAATGAGTGTGTTCTTTCAGAGTATCGACGATCGATAAAAAGAGTCGGGGGAAGATTTCTATGTGAAAATTTTATATTCTTCTTCCTCTTGGCATAATTCTGTTTCTAAACAATTTATTTTTGTAAAGAGTAATAACTCGAAAATGTAATATATAAATAAGTTAAATTGTTGTGTAGATGTGATTTAGAAACGTTTACGCTGAGAGACTATGTGTATTTTAAGTAAAAATTATTATATGGTTTAATTAATATAATAAGTTTGTGCATATAGATTAATAATTAATAAGTAAGTAAGGTTATTTAAGTAGCTATAGTATAAATATTGGACAATTATATAATAATAATATTAATTAATGATATATTACTTTTATTCATATATCCAAAATTTAATTAAATACTATAATAGATGATTAGGTAAATGATAGATAATCGAATAATAATAATGATGGAATAGTATAATTGTATGTAAGTAATATTAGTGTATATAGCTAGATATCATTAGTAAGACATGAATTTTATTTTTATGTAGGTTACTCGGTATTCTTTGTGTGCGTGTATTTAAAAATTGGTGTGTGTGCATAGAGTTTAGGTCGCTTTAATATAATCTATGTTTTAAATTTTAATTCATCTTTATTCTTATTCCTTTCCAAGGCAGAAGTTTTATATTTCAGATTTATAAGACTGAATTGAATTCATATGTATGGATTTATAGTTGTTTATGAATAATAATTGAAGGTGATATTCTCCATTTATATTTTGTATCTAATAAAGAATTTCCTTGCTGATTGAAATTATAAAATGGATTTGATATAATTAGTTTTAGCCATAAGATGTATCCGTTGGTCTAGAATTTTTCGAAGATATTTTATATTACGTATGAGGAACTAAATCGTATCATCGCATAATGACCATTATTATGTATTCATAAATATGTTTGTATATACATCTGTTTATTATTTATTAATATTATGTTTTTTTAGTTATCTTGTGTTTTTTTTTATACATTTTGTCTGTTATTATTTTATTTATTATTATTATTATTATTTTTATTGTGTATTATTTATTATGTAGTGTGTATTTATTTATATATTGGTATCTATAGCTGTATCTGTGATATTATTATATATTTGGATTGTTGTGTATTTATTGATTTTTGCGGAGTTTGTAGTGGTTGGTGGGTATTAGTGTTAATTATTATTATTATTATTATTTATTTTATTCATTTTGTTGTATGTTATATATTATGCAGGTGTTGTTGGTTTGTGTGCATGGTTTTTGCGATAGTGTTATTGCTTTCTGCTACGTTTCTATATAATTTAGTAGTTTTTGGGTGGTTTCATGTGTTTTTGATCGGCATTGTATCTGATTTGTGGGATGTGTGTGTTTGTGGCTGTGAGTGTTTTTTCGTTAAACGTAGTATTATTTTTTGAGTAGTGAAGTTAGGGAGGTTTTTTGCATTAGAGTAGAGTAAATTGATCTGGATATGGTTGTTATGTGTGTAGTTCTCTAGTGTAGTTTTTTCTTCTTTTACCTGTCTCGTTTATTGGTTGCTGGCTGTCTTATGAATTGTTTGAGTGATTTGTATATTGTTCTTCGTAAGTGTGAGGTTGGTTTCGTTTTTTTTTATCGCAGTTAGCGTATATGTAATGGTTGTGCGAATGGTGGTTTATTAGTTCTTTGTGGGTAGTATGCGTAAATAGTATTTATGGATCGAGGAGGATCAAATAGTGGATTATTATGTTGCCTGATTAATATCAATGTTATGGTGGACAGGATTGTGTGTGTAGTGTGAGTTGGGTATTTTGTGTTGATGGTTGTCTATCGCTGTGTTTGGTATGCAAAGGCCTCCGCAATTTTAAGTTTTTTTGGTCTTCACACGCATATCTCGTATGTCAGTTTGTGACGTTTTTGTAAAATATGTAAGATTAAAGTATGACATAAGAAGAATGTGGGTGGTGGAGGAGGTGGGTTTTAAGTAGTTTTGTCGAGACGGGCAAATCAACATCGTGTTATACAAGTTGCGCTCGCTGACAATAATTTTAAATGTAGTTTGTCCAGTTCACGCACCAAGTAGTGGTCAATCAACGTTTAGGTAATATGGTAGACATTTCGATTTCCCAATTATTATTATGTGTGCGGACCGGTGTGGAAGAGGCAGGAACAGCTGCTTGTATAAGAGTCTGCGGAGTGCCGGTTTTGCATTCAAAAAGCACGTCAGACCTAGCACAGGTAATATGAAGATAGATTCTGTAAGTGTATTATCAGTCGGAACATTAATAGTCATTTTGCGATTTCTTCATTGATAGTATCAAGCTAAAAACAGTTGCAAATTTAGCTTTGCGTAAAAAGCAAGTCTTCCTTTTGGTAAGATGTCCGTAATGTATGTATATGACTGGATTAGATGAGTCGGAAAATCTATGTAAATGATTATCTTCTTCTCTTGCGAATTATTTCGAAAATTATTTTAACGAAAACTCAATAATGTATAAACAACTTAGAATATTTTTAGAACGTTTGGATAATGGTGATTCAACACTTTGTATATGATACATTGATATAATATATATATAATGAATAATAGATTAATAGTTAATTAATTACGATAATAGGATACTTTTGATTTAAGTAAGATAATTATATAATACATAGAGTTATAAGATATGTGAGTGTTGAGTAGGATTAGGCATGAATAGGAGTTGAATGAATGCATTATATGTACATATATATGATTGAGATATTAAATTATCGTTATATCAATGAATAGATAATTAGGATAATGTGAGGTGGATTGATTATTATAATTAGAGTAGATTGAACTAAGTAGTGACGTCAGGATTTTCGTTATTTCATTAGCATGATATGTTTATGGTGAGTGTATTTGGTTGTGTGATCGGTTGTTTGTATCTCTATCGTTGGTTTAATGATGCCATTTTGGAAATAATTTTGACACGGATGTAGATTAGTGATGTTTATGTATGAGTTTGATCCTGGATGCGTTTTATTAGTATTTCAATCAGCAAATTTTTGTATTCAATATAAATGAAGTTATTCATTATTATTCATAATAATAATAAATAATATATAAATTCATTATTATTCATTATGAAGTATATAGAATATAATATTCTACGACTTCATGTTAATTGGCAAATATGATAATTATTTTCTATATTTTAATGAGTTTGTTGTTGGGGATGATCGTGTTTGAGAGACTTTATGATATCAGAACAATAAAAATTGTAATTTCATGTTATTAGTTTTAATTAAGGCCTCTCGTTTAACTAAATCAGGAGACATCTCGTAAGATATTTAAGAAAATTAAAGTAATAAAAGTTGTAGCTGTGATTCGGTTCGACTGCTTGGATATTTGTAGTGTTCTATTTGCGAAATTTCTTAAGATGCTCTCTCTGTCTCTCGGTTCTCTCTATTGCTCGTGTCGTCTCTCTCTTCTTAACTCCTTCTCTCTCATCTTAATCCTCGTCTTTCATCTCGTTTTTTGGTCTTCTTCTGGTGGTCTTCGTTCTCGTGAGATCGTCTCTCTCGTCTCGTTCTCTTTCGTATCTCGTCTCTCGTCTTTCTCCTTTGTGTTGTCTCTCTCGGTCTTCTGTCTCTCTCTCGTCTCTCGCTCCTTGTTTTGGGCTCTCCTCTTTCGTCTTAGGTTTGCCTTCGTCTCTCCTCTCTTCTCGTCTCTCTCTGATTGGGATGAGAGGTGTTACTATTCAGAAAAGTCCATCCTAACTCCTACTACTTTCTCAATCCACCAACTACATCTAACTTATGCACATCCACCGCCTACTCTACATCTAATGCTAGCTATATAATCTCCTATTAGGTTTATTTTTATGATTATATATTTATAGTATTATATGATATATATATTATTATATGTAAACACTCCTCACTCTACCAAATTATCTTAATATAGTATATTAAAATATATATAACATATTATATATATAGTAAACATATTATATAATATATATATATGTATATATCATATATATGTTATATATATATATATTATATATATATATTATATATATTATAGTTATTATATATATAATAATATATATATTTAAATTTATATTATATTTTATCTATTTATTATTATATTTATTAGTATTATTATATATTATAATTATCTAGTATATATGGTATTAGGTTGTCGTGCTGTATATATTTGTTTTTCTGTAGTTTATAGTGTATATGTGGCTTTTAAGCTATATAAGTATTATTTGTTCGTCTTGTTCCATTGGTCAATGCATTGTATATATACTATTTATTGTTTGTAGCCCGAGTTAGTATCGACGCTATAGTTCCTGCTTTATTTAGGTGGGCATTCACTGGGTCATTGTTGATGGCGGTTAATGTTATATATAGTGTGTTAGTATTGGTCTAGTGTAGATAATATAGTTATATATATATATATTTATTTATCATGTCTTTGGATATAGGTTGTTTTATTAGTGTCATATTATATATATATATTATATAGTAAATGTCGTGGATCATGTTTCCATATATATCATCATTAGCATATGTTTATTATTATTATGTATATATATAGTATAATTATTATATTTATATATATATTATGTATATATTTTTATATATATAGTAGTATTAATAGTATACATATATTATATAATAGCTAATATATCTATATATTATTAGATATATTTATATATGATATATTATATATATATACTATATACTATAATATATATGTAGTCTGCTGTGTTTGAGTTGGTTTGTTATAAGTGTGCGTATTTGAGTGAAGCTGGAATTTAAAATTTTAATTAAACACCCACCAATCAGAGAGGAGAGAGAGCAGAGAGGAGATGAGAGAGAGAAGGAAGAGAGTAAGAGAGAGAGCAGAGAGAGGAGAGAGAGAGAGAGAGAGAGAGGGAGAGTCAGAAGACGAGAGAGATCAGGAATTATCCGGGAGAGAGAGAGAGAGAGAGAGAAGAGAGAGAAGAGAGTATTCTTCACAATCCTTTGTTAACATGACCAGCATAGAGGGTCTTTTTTCAAATTTGATAATCATAATTGTGGTTATGGAATGCCAAGTCTATTTTATAACGAGAGGACCGACGCTCCAAACGAAAACTCTTAGAATACTGGGGGTGTGGTGGTTCTGCGACGAGTGAGCCGCTTTCTTGCTGATTGTGATATAAAGAAAGCAAACATCGACGATGGAGGAATAGAATTTAGAGAAATTTGATGTTCTCTCTCTCTCTCTTACTCTCATATGCTCTCCCTCGCTCTCTTCTGGAATGGTAAACTTGCTCGGAGCGAACTAAGCGGGAGGTTTGGTGCCTTAGGCACTTACTGAGTGTCGTGTATTATCTTCGCAAGACAATGTATTAAGGGATCGTAATTAAGGTGAATACGGTTTATTACTTTCCATTATCATTAAGAATTACTACAAAGAACTTGGAACAAAAAGGGGTTCGAGCTTGAAAAAGAAAGAAGGCATGGTCCTTTGGACATTCTTCGTCTCCTTCAGGAGAAGACCTTTTAGGAAAGTCTTCCAACCGAGTAAATGAAGGAGACTAGGGAAGAACTTTAGTCTTTCAAGAACGGGAAGAACTGGAAGAAGCTAACAGAAAAGTAAAGATAGAAACCAGATGAAGAAAATAATTTTACACAATAATTCAATATGAAGTAGCTTATTTAATGTAGGGACTATTAGTTTGGTAGTTAATTTACAATTTAGTTTTTAATTCTTTTGTTTTAAATAATTTTATTTTTTTTATGTCACATATCTATATTTTTTTGTATATAATATATGTGTAATATATATATATATATATATATATATATATATATATATATATATATATATATATATAATATAATATATTATAATTATAATTATATTATATATATTATAATATAATTATATATATTATATGATATATATATATATATATATATATCTATATCTATATATATTTATATATAATATATATATTTATATATATAAATATATATATATGATCTCATTTAAGAGGTGAAAGAACATTTAGAAAAAATTTGAGCTAAAGGAAAGTGAGAACACTAAGATAGTAATAGGAAATTTTTTTACAAATATTAATTAACATAACCATGACATTTATAATAAAATACTATGTATTTTGTCGTCAAAGTCGCCAATATTCTTCCATTTTCTCATAAGTTACTCGTCGGTCCTTTCGTTTTCTTACTTTTACGACTCCCTTCTTTGTCAGGATTTCCTAGATGCAAAATAAATAATTCTTTTCTTCATTTTTGGTCGGCGAAAACCTCTCCGGGAATTTTAACTTCTTATATCAAGTTACGTCCCGGAATTTGGTAATAAACACGAAGGAGCCTTTTTGTTTACTATATTTAGTTAAAAAAAAAAATCCGCTGTGCAGAGCTGATTATAATCATAGTGTATTATAAATGATCCATGTTATAATGTTGGTTAAAAGCCGCTTATCAATGGCAGATTCCAGTTTATGAACTATGAACAACAGTCTATGAACTCTATTCTGTATGTCATTACATTCATAGACCATGGCTTATGTTTATAATCTTTTTAATTAAAAGTAGACCTATACCTGAGATCGTGGGCTTTTCAATCTTGCTATGCTTTGTAACCCAACCTACTGTATAAGTTTATTGATAATATTGAATCAGGTTGTGATGTGTTTAAATCTGCGTATACTTAACAAATCTTATCATGGTCTGAACTGGGATTGTCCTAAACCGACCTCTAGGCCCGTTCAGTTTTTTTATAAGATGAATATTCAGTAATACTTCAGTCAGTATGTTTTAAAGATAAACCAATTAGGGTGGCGAAGAGAAAACCTTTTTGGTGGAATAGAGAGATAAGAGAGAAAATCAACAAAAAGCATAGATGTTTTAAAATATTAAAGGGTAGTAATAGGGAGAATGATTTTTAAAAAATTATAGTAAAAATAGAAATTTACTTTACCAGTCAATAAGAAAGGCAAAGAGAGAGGCAGAAATTAATTTAGCGAGGAATAGCAATAAGGACCAGGAGTTTTTTAGATTTTATAAATTTATAAGAATAGAACAATTGGTCCATTTAAAATTGATGGAAAATTTAGTGAGTGCAGATAAGGAGTTGGTCAACATTTTTAATGTTTATTTTGCTTCAATGTTTATTGAGGAAAGATTAGATAATAGTTTGGAGACTAATAGTTCTGGTATGCAAGTAGCAAATAGACTTACAGAATTTGAATGAGGTAAAAGATATTAAATGTTTACTGGACTATATTGACTCAAGTAAAGCTGCAGGTCCTGATGGTATATATGGTAGAATTCTGAGGAGGGTAGTACCGCATGCAAAAGGCACTGTATTTGATTTTTAAGCGATCTATAACATTTGGTGAGGTACCAGAGAACTGGAAAACAGCATATGTTGTGCCTATTTATAAGAAAGAAAGTAAAGAAGAATTGGGAAATTATAGGCTAGTTAGCTTAACATCTCTGGTTGGAAAAGTTACTGAAAGGTCATATAGAGAAATATTTGGAAGATAAGTTATTCATTATTTATTTATTAAATTTATTATTAATTTATTATTTATTTATTTATTTATAAATTAATTATTTATTTATTTATTTATTTATATTTTTATTTATTTATTTACTTATTTATTTGTCCTAAATATCTGTCCTTTATAAAATATGATCTGTGGTATATTTTTGGTTATGACGAATTTTTTTTCGTGAATGTGTCTTGAATATCATTCTAAAATTATACACATCAAGGTATTGTATAACTTCCAGCATGGTTTCAGAAAGGGTAGGTCATGTCAGACAAACCAATTAGAATTTATGGAATACATTACTGACTGCATTGACAGAAGATCTAGTTGATATTATATATTTAGACTTCAGTTAAGCTTTTGATTAGGTTCCTCACATAAAACTGATGAAGAAGTTACTGCAATGTGGTAGAGGTGGAGTGGCACATGGTTGGATTACAAAGCATTGTGTATAACTAAATGGCAATGTCATTATGGGAAATAGTGAAGAGTCGTGTCCCACAGGGTTCAGTACTGGGACCACTATTGTTCCTCATATATAAATGATTTAGACCAGGGACTTAAATGCAAGGTTTCTAAGTTTGCAGATGATACCAAAGTGGCTACCTCAGCTAGGAATTATGAAGACTGTATAAAGATTCAAAATGATCTTGATAAACTTCTTGGGTGGGCAGATAAGTGGCAAATGAATTTTAATAGTAAAAAGTGTAAGATTCTTCACATAGGTTACTCAAATAAAAGTTTTAAATACAATATGAATAGGGATTGGCTTGAGTCTATGGACCAAGAAAAAGATTTAGGTGTGATTATAAACAGTTATTTGAAAGTAGCTAATCAGTGTTTGGAAGCAAGGAATAAATAAGATGCTGGGCATAATAAATCTCAATGTTGTTTACAAGCACAAAGAACTTATAAGTAAACTGTATAATAGCTATGTTAATTGTTAGGCCAGTATTAGAGCATTGTGCACAATTTATCAATTTTTTTAAATGACAATAATTTTCATTATTGTACAGGTGTAATTCAAAACTATTTATTAAGACTTTTATTTTTGATTCAGGTTTCTGCTGACTTGCACACTTTCAAATATATTTACGTACCAGTTGTTAGAGTACATAGTGCCTGTAAATCTATTTATTTTAACAATAAAAATTATGAAATCTATTTTTTTTATTTATTTTGAATAATATAGTAAAATAAAAATCACTAATCCCGATATACTAATATTCATTCTTTCATAGGTCATAGTGATGGAAAATGTAAGATATCCAAGCATTATTATAAAAGGTACATGACTTCCTGTCGATATTTTCAAAGCCTAGAAATCATGTTTTTAAATAATTGGACAGCTGCATTGATCTTGTTGAATTAGCAATTTATGTAAAATATCATGTGCAAGCTTCCACCAAAAGTTTGGAAGGACGGTTAATACAAGGTTATATGTATTATTAAATAATTAATTAATCCACTACATCTTATTCATGAATGTACTAAAATTTTATTTAATAAGGAATATTGTTTGTAAAATTCATAGACCCCTAGTAGTGCAAAAACATCTTAATTTATTGGAATTGTAATGTAATAATTTTTATTCTCTACTTATGATATGGTTGTACAGGATTGGAATCTGGGCTGTGAAATTTTGTCACCATGCTCCAACAGACAGTTGTTCTCTTTATCAAAATCTTGCTACTGTAGCTGCCTTACCACTCAAAAGTTCTCGTCATAATACGCCATCTAGAGCACACTCTCTTACCAAGTTAGTTCGAACACATACTGTGGGAGAGGATGAGTGTATAGTTGTAAGTATTATTATTATTATTATTATTATTATTATTATTATTATTATTATTATTATTATTATTATTATTATTATTATTATTATTATTATTATTATTATTATTATTATTATTATTATTATTATCATTATTATTATTATTATTATTATTATTATTATTATTATTATTATTATTATTATTATTATTATTATTATTATTGTGCATGTAGATTGACATGTGATGTTCTTAAATAAGATGTCATTAGGTATGAAGAAATAAAAAGTTGAAAAAGATTAATTGATAATATATTCCATATTAATTAAATAAATAAATGTATTGCTATGCTCTTAATAATAATTTGTAGTAACTTTTTTCTAATTATATATATATATTATATATATATAATTATATATATATATATGATATATAATATTTTTTTTTTATATATATATATATATATATTATATATTATATATATATATATATATATATATATATATATATATATATATATATATATATATATATATTATATATATTATATAATTATATATATATATATATATATATATATATATATATATATTATAATATATATATATATATTTATATATATATATTACCGAATATATATATTATATATATATGTATATATATTATATTATATATATATATATTTATATATAGATATATATATATATATATTATATTATATATATATTATATTATATATAGTTATATATATATATATATATATATTAGTGATGGACAATTAAGAATTTTTGATGATGAAGATTAATTGAAGAAAGTATATATATATATATATATATATTTTAAAAATTTCTATTATTTAATTAATTTAACAAATTTATAATTAAGGAAGAATTAAATTGTGTTCACCTCATTCTTATTTAAATGTGTAAATACATTAAGAACCGGATTAATAGCCTACTTAGAAAGTTTTTCTATTATTCATTTACATCTTGGTTTTGTTTCTAATTTCTATATAATAATTATAATAATAATAATAATAATAATAATAAAGTGTGTAGAATTGAGTGAGGAGTTAAGTGAACAAGGTAATAAGGATAAGTATTTAAGAGCGCTAGCAAGTAAATCAGTTTGAATGTGAACAAGTTGAACCTTGAACAAATCTGAAGCAATGAAGGAAAGTGGTTGTTAGCAGTTCAAAAAAAGTATGTGGGATCGCTAAAGAAGAAAGTTTTAAATTTTAACAGTGAGTGGTGAATGAAGAGGTGATGCAAGTGGTTAAAAGTAAAAAAGAAGCTTGGTTGAATGTACTAAAAGCCAATGATGAGGTTTCAAAAGAAAGATACTTGCAATTATATAAGGAGGAGAAAAGAAATACTAAAAGGTGCATACATAGGAGGAAAAAGGGATTAAATGAACAGTTTGAAAGGAGGATGAATGGGGACTTATAAGGGAATAGGAAGCTCTTCTGACGTGAAAGGTTAAGAATGATGATAAGGGGAATCTGCTTAGAATTAATGAAATAGGGATGGTGCTTTTGTTAACTGATGAAATGGATTGTGAGTGGGAAGTGTGGAGGGAACACTTCAAAAATCTGCATAACATTGGCAGTAATGAAGAGGTAATTGGGAATGTGTGTGAGTTTGATGATGCAAGAAATAATAGGTATTTTGGGGATGAGGTCATTAGTAAGGAGGAGGTAATGGGTATAGTGAGAAAGTTGAAAAATGATAAATCTGCAGGTATAGATGAAATTACTGGTGAAATGATCAAAAATGGAGGTGAGATTGTGATTGATTGGATTTGGAAGTTGTGTAACAAAGCGTTTATGGAAGGTATAGTTCTGAGGGATTGGAGGAGAGCAGTAATAGTACCCTTATATAAGGGTAAGGGGGATAAGGGTAACTGAAGCAATTATAGGGGAATTAGTTTATTGAGTGTTTTATGGAAGATATATGCTGGTATTTTGAACGAAAGAGTGCATCGAGTAACTGAAGAACTTATTAGTGAAGAACAAGGTGCGTTTAGAAGTGGTAGAGGATGTGTGGATTAAATCTTTACATTGAAAAAAATGATTGAGAAAATGAGGGAGAAGAAAAATAAATTGAGTTTAGGTTTTATGGATTTGCAACAGGCGAATGATAGGATTAATAGGGAAGTGCTATGGCAGGTGTTAGTGATATATGGTGTTGGTGGTAGGTAAGCTTCTGAATGGAATCAAAAGTATGTATGACGATAGTGAAGCTGTGTAAGAATAAATGGAGTTGAAAGTGATTGGTTTAATATTATAGCGGAGTGAGGCAGGATGTGTTATGTCTCCTTGGTTATTCAATTTGTATATAGATAGGGCTATGAAAAAATTAGAGGTGGGGTTGGCAGGGGATGGTGTTAGAATGATGGAGAATGGAAGGGAGTGGAGGGTGCCCTATGTATTATATGCGGATGATTTGGTTTTGTGTGGCAAATCTGAAGAGAGTTTAAGAGGATTGGTAGAGAGATCTGGCAAGGTGCTTAAAAGGAGGGGTTTGAAAGTAAACTTAGATAAGAATAAGGTTATGGTTGTAAGTGAGAACAGTCCTAGGTGTGAAGTTATGTTAGATGGTGAGCAGCTGGAACAAGTGTCTGAGTTTAAATATTTAGGATATATGTTTTATGAAAAGGGAAGGATGATACAGAGTGTAGTAGAAAAGTTGTGAATGGCAGGAAGGTGGCTGGTGCAATTAAATCGTTGGTGGGTGTAAAGGGACTAAGTCTTGATTGCGCTAGGGTCTTACATGAGGGTATGTTGTTACCTGTGTTAATGTATAGTAGTGAGACTATGGTCTGGAATAAGAGGTATAGATCTAAAGTTCAATGTGTTCAGATGAACAATCTTAGGGGAGTGTTGGGTGTGAGAATAATTGATAAAATAATGAATGAACCTATTAGAGTTGTGTGGTGTGAAGAAAGGGGTAAATGAGAGAATAAATGAAAGTATGTTGAGATGGTTATATATGTATATATATATATATTATATATATATATATATATATATATAATATATATTATATATATATTATATATATATATATATATATATATATAATATATATATATATATAATAAATTTACCTAATTGTATAGTGATGAGTGTGCTGGGAATCGACAGCTGGGAGACAGAAGCAAAAGTGGATTGAGTCAGTAAAGGAATGCCTTAAGGAGAGAAACGAGTTTGATAGAGGCGAGAATAGAGGTGCATAATAGGAGTGAATGGCGGGTTTTTGAGAGGGTATGGTTGTGGCCCACTTGGGCCAAGGGATGAACCCCACATTGACAAGATGCCATAGAGAGGATACGTCACAGTCCCGTGAAGCTCTAGAGTGGATTTTCTGACTGCATGTTACGCACCTTACCTCCAGTCTTCAGGAGATTAATAATAATAATTTCTCATGATTAATAATGATTTATTTATTATTAAAATCATTCATGCTTCTTATATTTCAACTTCATATTTATCTAATTTTAATATAAATATCTTCAAAACAATGATTTTAAAAATTTTTAATATGCAGACAAGGACAGACACAAAATTATTAGTGCTTTAAAATTTTGGGCTTTTAAATTATGATGCAGAAACATAATCTTTCTCCAGTTTCTGATGTAATATTTCCCCAATTAATCGGCAAAATAATCGCGCAAAATTGACAATGATGATTGAGAAAAATATGCTAATTTTGACATGACAATTAATCATCCCATCACTAAACCTATAAAAATATTATTTTTTTTATTAATATATTAAAAAATTTTTATATTTATATTTTATATATTTCCATATATATATATATATATATTATATATATAGTATATATATAATATATATATATATATATATATATATATATATAATAATATATATATATATAATATATATATATATATATATTATATATATATATATATATATATATATAATATATATATATATATATATATATATATATTATATATATATATATATATATATATATATATATATATATATATATAATATATATATATTCTTTCTTTCTTCTTCACCTTTCCTCTTTGCCCCAAGATTGGGGGGTAAGGTGCGTACAAGCATCGGAAAAGAAGCAGTAGGAGACATGACAAACGTCGAAAGAAAGCCCCAGTTCTTACCGCCCCCTCTGTACCCTTAATTAGTGAGAGTTCGTCACAGACAGAAAATCCACCCTAGAGCATTCATGGGACCGCGACGGACCCTCAAACTATGGTAAATCGTCAATGTAAGGGTTTATCCCCTGGCCCAGGTGGCCCACAACCATCCCCCATACAAAAACCCCGCCATCTCTCCTATCATGCACCTTTATTCTCGCCTCTGCCAAACTCAACATTTCTCTCCTCCAGGCATCGTTCACCGACTCAATCACTTTCTCTTCGGTCTCCCAGGCCGGTCGGTTCCCAACACACTCACCACTATACATCCGCTTAAACCAACCGACTATCATTCATCCTTTCCATATGACCAAACCATCTCAAACATTACTTCATTTATTCTCTCATTTACCCCTTCTTCACACCACACCACTCTCTAATAGTTCATTCCTCTCTTTATCAAATTCTTCTCACACCTAGCACCCCCTAAGATTGTCCTCTGAACACATTGGAACTTTTAGATCTATACTTCTTATTTCCAGACCATAGTCTCACAACCATACAATACACAGGTAACACATACCCTCATGTAAGGACCCTTAGCACACTCAAGACTTAGTCCTTTGCATTCACCAAAACGATTTAATTGCCACCAGCCCACCTTCTTTTGCCATTCACAAACTTTCTACTACACTCTGGCATCGTCCGTTCCCTTCTCATCCAAACATTATACCCTAAATATTTAAACTCAGACCACTTGTTCTAGCTGCTCACCATCTACATAACTTCACACTGAGGAGTGTCCTCACTCACAAACCATAACCTTAACTCTTATCCACGTTCACTTTCAAGCCCCTCCCCTGTTACACACCCTGCCAAATCTCTCTACCAATCCTCTCCAAACTCTCTTCATACTCTTCAAAACTCTCTCTTTATATATATATATATATTATATATATATATATATATATATATATATAAGATATATATATATTAACCTATAGTAACTTATATATAAATATAATAAAAGCTTTGTTTTTTTTGTATACTATGAGATGATATTTTTAAAATCTTCCCAATAGTTATCATATTCAAAAAATTACATGTTTATAACTTAGGCATAGACTTGTATCTTCAGTTGAAAATTAGATTAGATTTTCTTTTAACTATTTTAAAATCATTTCTTGTAGATAGTTTGTGAACAGGCAAATTTGTTTGCTAGTGTTGTGCCATTAGCTCGGGCCATATCCATTTCATATTCCAAGAAAACGTCCTCAACTCTTTCCCTCATCTACACAGTTACGATTGAAATATTGCTAACAGACAGCACAGTTGCTCTTTCCAGAGAGAAATAAAGGTATATATATATATATATATATATATATATATATATATATAATATATATATATATAATATATATATATATATATATATATATATATATATATATAATATTATTTATATATATATATATATAATATATATATATATATATATATATATATATTATATATATATATATATTTTTTATTTATTTTTTTTTGAGTGAATGTACAGGACCCACCACAGCCCACAAAGAAGCAGCCACACTGGGTTGAATAATCAACTCCATGGGTGGGTCCTGGCTTATACATATTTTAAATGTCAAAAAAAATTTGGATGGTGAAATGAATATTCAGTCAAGAATAAAAACTAAATAAAACGATATCCTTACATTAATTATTTTAAATAGTACTAATATTACATAACAAAATCATATGTTATGGAGAATATTCAATTCTTGAAGATACAAGAAAATAGTACTTCTAAAGTGGGAAGATTCAGATAAGATAAGGGATAACCTTTTAGAAGGTCTTATATATATATATATATATATATATATATATATATATAAATATATATATATATATATATATATTTATATATATATATATATATATATATAATATATATTATATATATATGTATATAATATATATATATATATATATAAAACTATATATATATATATATATAATATATATATCTATCTCTATTGAATATCTTTCTATATATATCTTCTCTATAGGATATCTTATATATATTATATATATATATATAATTTATATATATATATTTTTTTTATATATATTATAATATATATATATATATATATATATATATATATATATATATATATATATATATTTTTAAAAAATTATATATATATAATATATATATATATATATATATATATATATATAGGGAGAGTATACACATACTCGAAGCGATGAAATTACCTCCCATTTTAATGGTTCACCTTTCTCTTTTGCGTTCATATTCTTTACACACTCATCCTCCAGGCAACATCTTACTGACCACCATTTATCCACATATATACACATACATATACACATACCTAACGTCCACACCCCTCTTCTAGACATCTTACAGACATCCCTACTACTTATATCCTTATGTTTTGGGGGAGAAAGAATTGCCCACATTGTATGTCCTGCATGTCGTAGAAGGCGACTAAGGGACAGTGTTAGTTGGGTTGGCTGCCCACTACCTCATATCTCTTGCCAGGAGTGCTAATGCAGGCCTCGGAGAAGTCTTAATCACTGTAAATGGTCTTTTTTCGGCGAAAATGAATGAATCATATGGGTACATGGAATGTCAGGAATTAACGTTGATGAGAAGAGGAGAGAGGTGATGGATGTATTTAGAAAGGGCAAATTTGATTTGCTCGCTGTGACTACTATAAAGATGAAAGGAAATGGTGAAAATGAGTGGTGTGGTGTGAAATGTGTGTATGCTGGTGTGGAAAGGAATGAGAGGGGGAGAGAGGAGTTGCAATTTTTATGAGTGAGCTTTTGGTCAGAGCTATGGTAGACTTAGTGTGTGTGAGAGTCTAGAATCTAATGTTAAATTTAAGTTTGTAAAGGTAAAGGTATGTGTGGTTGTGACGTATGGTCCATCTGAGGGGAATGTTGAAGAGAGCACGATTTTCTGGGACGATCTGAATGATGTTTTGGATGGGGTGAGTAGGAGCTTCAGATTGATTGTGTTGGGGGACCTAAATGGTTGGATAAGTGATCAAAAAAGGGACGGTATAGCAGGTGGTTTTGGGGTGTCGGGAGAAAATGAGAATGGTAGGAAAGTGATTGATTTCTGTGAGGAGTTAGGTATGTGTGCAAGTAATACCCTCTTTAAACACAAGAGTATCCATAAGTATACTAGTATATTTGGTATACTTATATCTAGTATACTTATGGATACTCTTGTGTTTAAAAAAAGTATTACACACATACCTCTCTCCTAACAGTAATCAATCACCTTCCTACCATTCTCGTTTTCTCCTGACACCCCAAAACCACCTGTTATACCATCCCTTTTTTGATCACCTATCCATTCATTTAGGTAGAGATGGTATTGAAGTGAAAAGTATGATTGACTTTGTGTTGGTGAAGATGTTAAAGTATGTGCTGGATGTTAAATCAGGGAGGGGATTAGGAGTGGGATTATCGGATCATTATGTTGTTCTATGTAAAATTAACTTAGTGGGGGCTTGGATGGAGAATAAGGTGATACAGAATTTTCGTGATGAATTTTTTCCAATTATAATGATAAAAGGGAATAAGGTAGGGGAAAGAAAAGAGGTGTGTAGAAAATAGTTTAATAAGAGTTTTAATAATAAATAGACAGGGGGGACCACAAGTGAATGGTTAATTGAAATTATGTACAAAACTGGGAATCGAGATTTACTTGATAAACCATGGAAATTAGCCCTCAGGAAGGCTCACAAGAAAAGGAAAACTGGTTCAATGAGAAACTAAGAGTGTGTTAGATACAGAACATAAGTGTAATGTGATTTTTATGAAAAACTTTATGCTCTTACAATCTTAACTTTTATAAAGCAGTATTCCCATAAACAAACAGAGGGATCCTTCTGCTAACCTCTTGGTGAATGGGACACAATTCTGGTGTTCTGAAGGAGCAATGACTGCAAGGTTCACAGCTGATCTCAATGATGCTGGATCTATATTCAGCGATGTTTCAAGTCACTCCTTTCAACATGTGATTAAATAAGAAATCTTCAGCCTGTGATTCGATTTGTTCTTTTGACCAAGCCTAGGAACCCTAAATCGCAAATACAGATTTATATTCATATTCTTTATTCAGTTGTTAAATAAGTCAAATTAAGTAGTTAAGCCACTCACCCTATCCGTTTGTAGGACAACTAGGATGGGGAACAATATGGGCACTTCAGACAGACAAATCGTCACAGAAGAACAATGAAGGTCTGTAAGATATACTTGATAATTATTATGAATTTATATGTTCTGGCTTTATACATTACTGTTTCAAAAGGGATATTAATTAGAGGTTAGGTTTTATACCCACCTGTAGGTTTGAAGAAAAACTCGTAGTCGCTGTCTTCGAATTAGTGGATGTGACACTATATTCTTACAAACTAAACTAACTGAGGCCATGATTATTCAAATAATGTCAACAACAATAATATTAGAATAAGAAAAGGATTAATACTATCTGCATTATAAGCTAAGTTTTTTTTTATAAATGAAAGATAAATGACGAATACACATGCAGTTCAACCAGTGTGTAGATATTAGGGATGTACCGGAACCAGGTTCCGGCCGGAACCTCGATTTTTTAGAAGTTCCGGTTCCGGCCGGAACTAACTTGGTTCCGGCCGGAACTAACCGGAACTTTCTACTTTTTCAAATGTCTTTCTTAAAAAAATTCAGTAATTGATTTGTCATTTACTCAGTTATGATTATGCATAAAAAATAATATAGAAAATTGATATATGTGAACAAATATCATGATGAAATGACCTCGACTCTATAGTTTCGAAAACTTTAAATATGAAACAATATTTTCACACTCGAACCGGTAGCTTTAATACTCTAGGGTTGGGGATTTTTTTGAGATTTTTTTTTTTATTTTTTTTTTTTTAATTATATTTTGACAAAATTAGTAAATAATCCTAATTATTACCTAATCAATAATAAGTTTAGTAAATATAACTATTATTTAGTTCAATTAGTTATTTAAATATATATATTATATATATATATATATATATATATATAATATATATATAATATATATATATATATATATATATATATATATAATATATTATATATATAAACTAATATATATATATATATATATATATATATATATATTATAAATTATATACTGTATAATATCTGAGTTATCTAATTTATTTATTTCTTAATTAAAAATGACTTGAAACTAAATGAAGAATTTACTTATTATATAGATGAATTATACTTATCATTAATTAGGTGATAGCTAGGATTAATTATTAATTTAGAAAAAAAAACTTTGCCTAAAAAATTAAAAAAAATAAAAAAAAATAAAAAAGTCATGATTTTTTTTTATAAAAAAAATACGTAAAAAAAATCAGTTGATTTAAATCATTTGATTTCTTTTGTGCCAACCCTGCTCTAGAATCTAGACCTGGGGTAAATAAAATTTGTACAGGGTACTGTTATTATCAATATCATTATTATTATTATTATTATTATTATTGATTATATATTATTATTAT
This sequence comes from Trachelipus rathkii, assembly GCA_015478945.1. NCBI lineage: Eukaryota > Metazoa > Arthropoda > Malacostraca > Isopoda > Trachelipodidae > Trachelipus > Trachelipus rathkii. The sequence continues at coordinate 8,505 of JABUQX010063634.1, read as the reverse complement.
TTTTATTATTATTATTATTATTATTATATTATTTATTAGTAGTAGTAGTAGTAGTAGTAGTAGTAGCAGTATTATTATTATTATATATTATTATTATTATTATTATTATTATTATTATTATTATTATTATTATTATTATTATTATTATTATTATTATATTATTATTTAGAAATTCTATGTCAGCTTTTGTTTTAATATGTTTTACTTTTAACTTCCAATTCCCTAAATATTTTCTTCTGATTTTCACTTAATTTTCTTAATACTAGTCTAGAAAATAGTTTGCAAAGAAAGTAAGAGGCATATTTATATTTATTAGTTTCTGACCGGTTTCGTCCGTAAACCTCGGACATCTTCAGAGTTTCGATTCTAACATTTGAATGAATTATATAGCTAATACAAGATTTAAAAAATTAAAATTACAAATTAGCTTTTAGATTTTAGCATTTCATATTATATTTAATTTAAGTGACAATATGTTGAACTTTATGTTAATGTCTTGGTTTTAGATGTTTTATGTAATTAGCTTCAACTATTTTCAGTTTTTGAGCTTCGCATGAGGAGTGTAAAATTTTGAAAGACTGTGAGATATCAGGTATAGTTGTTTTGTTATGTTCAGTGAATAAATGTTCGTATATTTTAATAGGTTTAAAGCGGTGCTGGTATGCCCTATCTGTTAATCTATTAGTCGTGGAACCAATATACGTCGACGTACAGTCAGACTCGGGACATGCGATTGGTACACGACATGGTGATTAACTGAAAGGGTATCCTTAGTAGAGAAGCAGGAAGAAAGTTTTCTTGTTTTGTGGTATAGTTTAACTGTGATTTTTGTGTTACTTGTAGATTTAATGTGGGTGTTGTTAATAAAGGTATCAACCGCTACATGATTGATTTTTTTAAGGACTATTCTAGAGTAGAAAAGAACAACTGCTTTCTGAACTTTTAATCTAATAATCTCCTGGCCACTTAGCATCATCAGAGACGAGTTTTAGACTAATTTAACATATGATGAAACAAAATAAATGCTATTTAAATTTAAAAATATAAATGTGAAGTAACAAATTAAAGTTTTATAACTAACGTTAAATCTAATTACTTAAGGATTTTAGATTTAACGTTAGTTATAAAACTTTAACTTGTTACTTCACATTTATATTTTTAAATCTAAATAACATTTTTAGTTTGCAAAGTTCAGAATCTTCTAACTGGTCCTCTGATGATGCCTGGTGGCACAGGCGAAATATTAGATTAAAAGTTCAGAAAGCAGTTGTTCTTTTCTACTCTAGAATATTATTATTATTATTGTTATTATTATTTCTAAAAACTCAATATCAGCATTTATTTTAATGTACGATTTTGATGCTTTTTCAAGCCTCCTGAAAATATTTCTTTCAACAGAAGAAATTTTCTTTAAAATTATTCTTGAATAAAATAAAACAATTGATTTTAGTATAGTACCAGCTTTCGTCCGTACACTTCGACATTTTCAAGGAATAATTTTATTTTAATATTTTTAACAATTTTGATAAAATAAATTTCGTATAAAACTAATAACCAAAATAAATAAATAAAATTAATAATTTAAAAGTTAGACAAAAAATATCTTTCATTGACTTTTTGTCATTTAAAGATGTTCAAAAAATTGGACATTTCGTTATATTTTATGTTTAAGGAAACATAAACCAATGATAAACATAAAATATAACGAAATGTCCAATTTTTTGAACATCTTAAATGTACAAAAAGTCAATGTTAGTTAACTTTTCTAACTTTTAAATTTATTAGCTTTATATTTGTTTTCATTATTAGTTTTATAAGATATTTATTCTATCTAAGTATTGCTAAATGTAAAAAAATTAAAAATTATTCCTTGAAAATCGAAGTGTACGACCGAAAGCTTGGTACTATACTAAAATCAATTGTTTTATTTTATTCAAGAATAATTTAAAGAAAATTTTCTTCTGTTGAAAGAAATGTTATTATTATTATTATTATTATTATTATTATTAATTATATATTTATTATATATTATTATTATTATTATTATTATTATTATTATTATTATTATTATTATTATTATTATTATTATTATTATTATTAATTATTATTATTATTTATTATTATTATTTAAAGAAAAAAACTTATAAAGAAAACTATCTAAAAACAAAATATTAACTAAACTGTTTAAGCAAAAATTTTAAAACAAGATTCCATAATTTTCTTATTTAAAAATTGATTTTTTTGAATATTGAAATGTTATGGTGTAGGAAAATAAGTTGTTCTCCATGATGTGGAGTTAAACGTGATCTCTTATCCTCAAACACGTTACCCGCTTCTTAAAAAAAGCTTTTTTTTAACTTTGAAGGGACCGTTAGGAACTTTATATAGTATATTCCTATTTTACTTAATAAATTTATTGATCTGCTTATCCAAATTTTGGCTTATAGAACTAAGAGCTCACTGTATGGATATGACAAGACGCCAAATACTTTTAGAGAGACTCCACTTGTTAATCAGACAAGCTTTAAGTAGAATATGTAAGGTGCTTCTGAAGTCGAAAAGTTCCGGTTCCGGCCGGAACTTTTCCAAGGTTCCGGAAAGTTCCGGTTCCGGCTGGAACCAAAAATTCTGGTTCCGGTACATCCCTAGTAGATATTCACCCAATCGGGGTAAATATCAGCGAAAGTCATTTTAAATACTAAGAATATATTAAATAATAATAAGGGGAATCATGTATGACAATGATCTCCCTTATATATATATTTCTTTCTTTCTTCACCTACCTTGTTTTCCCAAGATTGGGAGTAAGGAGCGCTACAAGCACAAATGTCGAAAAGAAAGCCCAGCCTTACCGCCCCCTCTGTACCATTAATTAGTGAAAGCTCGTCACAGACAGAAAATCACCCTTAAAGCTTCATGGGACTGCGACGGACCCTCACTATGGTAAATCGTCAATGTAAGGGTTCATCCCTTGGCCCAGGTGGGCCACAACCATGCCCCCATACAAAACCCCGCCATTCTCTCCTATCATGCACCTTATTCTCGCCTCTGCCAAACTCACATTTCTCTCCTTCAGACATTTCTTTACTCACGGACTCAATCCACTTTCTCTTCCGTTCCCAGCCGGTCGGTTCCCACACACTCTCCACTATACATCCGCTTAACAACCGACTATCATTCATCCTTTTCCACATTGACCAAACCATTCAACATACTTTCATTTATTCTCTTCATTTAACCCCTTTCTTCACCACCACACAACTCTCTAAATACGTTCATTTCCTCATTTTATTAATTCTTTCACACCATAGCATGCCCCTAAGATTGTCCATCTGAACACATTGAACTTAGATTCTATATTTCTTATTCCAGACCAAGTCTCACTACCATACAATAACACACGTAACAACAACCCTCATGTAAGACTCTACCGCACTCAAGACTTGGCCCTTTACATTCACCAACGATTAATTGCCACCAGCAACTTTCCTGCCATTCACAACTT
>JABUQX010063633.1:0-14759 GCA_015478945.1 Trachelipus rathkii | reverse complement strand
GTTTGTGCTGCTTCGTTCATTCAAGCGTTTGGGTGTTTAACCGTTTTCGCATTTATCGTAAACGCTCGCTGCGTTAAATTGCGCCTTCAATATATATATATATATATATAACATATATATATATATATATATGCTATATATATATATATATATATATATATATATATATATACCTCTACTAGAGGTGTCTCAGCGAATACGTAACAGCTGTGTTGAAGTATTGCGTATGTGACAAAATTTTCTAAATAAAACCTGTGTCTTTTAATTAGCTCTACGAGGGAACAGTTACAGTTTAATTTTGCGCATGCGCAGTAGTCCAAATGCGCAGATATTCTTGGTTTTTGAATGGAATGGTATATTTTTATTCCAGATTTAGCGAAATGTACCTTTTAATTATTAATTACTGAAGACACTTTTACCTACAGTGTATACATTACACGTTATCCACGTTCAAATTGAATCGCTACTGGTGTATACGACACACATACTTATATTAACGCACATACCGTATGGTAATGAAGAAACTTACAAACCAAGTAATTTTTCGGATACTACGTTGAAGTAAATTTGGCTGTTTAAAATCAAATCGTCAAACACATAGATACTGTGACGTTGGTATAGTGAACGACATGCCTCGCTATGTGTACTCAGACGACAAAAAACGAGCTAAGGTCGAATTATACATTGCAAATGGATGGAATTCACGGATAGCCGCAAGTCTCTATGAGCAGCGCTATCCAATTCTGGCTCCTTAACTTTCGTTTGTCTGTCCATTATGCAGACAATATTCTGTCATGCTCGTTTATTCCATGTATGTGGACCTGCACGTACTTATTAGCCGATCGTAACTATGTTACATGGCGCAATTTAGCCCTAGTATACCGTCGGCATAGTTCCCGCTCATTTCACGCATGCCCTGTCAACTGTCTAATTTATTTGAAAGCCTCACCTATATATATATATATATATATATATATATATATATATATATATATATATATATATATATATATATATATATATATATATATATGCTTAATATATATATATATATATATATATATATATATATATATATAATATATCAACCTTATAGGACAGAATTACTTAACGCCCACGGAACGGGAGCTCCGGATCAAAAAAATTTTAGCTAGCATCTATGATACATAAATAGATGATGTTTTAAAATGAATTTTATTTTTTTTTTTTTTTTTAACCTGTTCTAGGGGCATAGTATATATGTATATTATTTGTAAAGGTATTACACAGCAATTAGGGGGCTTGAGCCGAAGGGGAACAACAGGAGATATTCCATACCGTAGAAGAGGAGGAACCCACGACAAATACCAAGAGCGGGGTTCCGGGGCCACTCCGGAGGGAATGGTCCTACCGTAGTTCCCAGGCTAGACAACCCCGACTCTACCATCGGTGCGGTAGCGCTGCCCTTGAGATTCTTTAGTTAAAGCAAAACAAAACTATACTACAGAAAGTCTATTTATTTTAACAATTAACCATATAAAAGGTCTTAATTAGGCTTTCTCCTCTGACATTACACTATAATTCTTAACTCAATAATTGTTTTTCCCTAACTAGAATTTACCAGGATTCCAAAAACGTATTCCTTTTTGCTGTATGTAGCTATTGTAGTTTTGAGATATAATTTTTATTATTTTATTTTGCTTTTAAGCACCTAAAACGTCTATTTATGTATCATAAGAGGCTACCTGTGAAAATTTTTGTTTGATCCGAGCCCGTTCCTTGTGGGCGTTAAGTAACTTTACCAACATATACGCATATATATATATATATATAACCATATAACATATATATATATATATATATATATTTATATCTTCTTTACTATATATATATATATATATATATATATATATATATATATATATATATATATATATATAAATATCCCTGAGGGCTCTCGAAACGCACAACACAGCATCCCGCACAGTTCTGCTTGCGCCAGGGTGTCGGAAATATACAACCATCTTTAATTATCTTTACTCATCTTTAGTCATCTTTATTCATCTACAGTCATCTTTATTTTCAGCTATCATCACCATTTTTTTCTACTGTAGCGGTGAAGATGGTTCGAAATCTGAGGAGGCACTTCTTTGAGAGTAGGTAAAGGGATGAAACTTGATATACTTATAGGTGCTGACATAACTTGGTCCCTGACGAAGTTACGTGTTGTAGTGGTACAGACCGTACGATAGCTGAGGAGGTACTTCATAATTTTTTACTTAATTTTACTCGGGGTCAATTATTTTTATTTTATTATTTTCAAATTTTATTTCATACTTAAACATTTTTATTTAAAAACATTTCGCGAACCAAAACTGAAACTCATTACAGACCTATTATTTGACACATATACTTTATTTAATATTATTTTTTACTTAATACTTTTCTATTTATTACTTTTTAAATTTTATAAATTTTTAAAAATTGTATTAAGAAGAAAAAAAATTCCAAGAGTGATATATATATTAAACATTTTATTTTACTACAATTGTAACGAAATTTTACTAAAAACATTAAAATTACATACCTAAAAGCAGTAAAGCAGTATCACAAACCACTCACCTAGCAACAGAGGGAATAGTAATGCTTTGTTTTACTGCTTTACTGCTCTTACTCATGTTTTACAATAGCTTTAACTCATGTATTACTGCTTTAACTCATAAGAAACTATGCTATTAAACTCAATATATTATATAAACAATTACATACTTAAAAGCAGTAAATCAAGTAAATATCATAGAGATGTGACTAAACCAAAAGGGAGGAGAATGTATGCTTTATGTTATTAGCTGCTTTACTAGCTTTAACTCATGTTTTACTGCTTTAACATTCTGCTTTTACTGCTTTAACTTCTGCTTTACTGCTTTAACTTTCTGCTTAATTACATGCTTTAACTTTCTGCTTTACTGCTTTAACTTCTGCTTTACTGCTTTAACTTTCTGCTTTACTGCTTTAACTTTCTGCTTTACTGCTTTTAACTTTCTGCTTTACTGTTTTAACTCATATGTTTTACCATTTAGCTCTATATATTTATTAACATTTGTTTTTTATTTTATTTTGTTTTAATACTTTTTATTTATTTTATTATTATTTTTATTTATTTTTATTATTATTTTATTTATTTTTTTTTTTTTTTTTTATTTGTATTTTATTTACTTCATGCCTATTGTTATTATTATTAGAACACACACACAACCAACACACACACAACACACACACACACACACCACTTACACTTTTTATACAACACATTCACTATGACACATAACACCATTCACTATGACACTTTACACACATTCACTCACACAGATTTTTTTACACTCACACACAGATTTACTTCAACACACGCAGATATACTTACACTCACACAGATTACTTTACACTCAAACATACAGACTCTCTACTATACACTCAACACAGATTTACTTACACTCACACACAGATTTACCCATAGACACTTACATTTACACTTACACTCACACACAGATTTAGTTACACACGCAGATTTACTTACACTCACACAGATTTACTTACACTCACACACAGATTTACTTACACTCACACATAGATTCTTACACTCACACACAGAATTACTTACACTCACACAGATTTACTACACTCACACAGATTTAGCTTACACTCACACCACAGGATTTACTTACATTCACACAGATTTATACCACACAGATATTAACATTACACTCACAACAGATTTAACTTACACTCACACACAAGATTTACTTACACCACACTCACTTACACATATATAACGTATAATTATTTAAAACATTTATGTTTTAATTTAAACACATACATTTATATTAATCATTCAAATATAACTAAAATTATTTCAAAGTTTCTTAAAACTTCTATAATAAATCAATCATTATCTTTGAACAAAGAATTTATTATTAACTGTTAATACTTTTTGTTTATAAATTTTATAACTATCAAGTTTTAAAATAACTTTTACTAAATTTATGAAATTTTTAAAACAATAATTTACGTACCTTAAGCAATAAATCAGTAAATCAGCAAGTCAGTAAATCAGCAAGCACCCCTCTACACCAAGCTACGCCATGTTTTGTTCTATTGACTTACTGCTTACATCATCTTTACCCATGTAATAAGTTATAAAAAATAACAAAATAAAGTTCTTCTCTGCTAAAACATATCATGTATTTATAAAATCTTTCTAAGATTCTTATTTAAAAATAACAATATTCACTTAACATTTATATTAGCTCGATGTAACTAAAAAATATTTACAAAGTATATTTTAAATAATTCGGAATTTCATTATTATTATTATTAAATTATCTTTGAACATTGACAATCCATCACGAGAAACACAACAACTCGCACTCCTTAACAGATTACGAACTGACCTGACTCCCTCTCTGTAATGTGTTATGAATAACTACCTTTTAGAGTCTAAATTATAGATATTCCTTTTTGTACCCGGGCAATTTAGGCCTAATTCCCGGCAAAATATATTCAGTTATTCAAACTACCTTCTTTCTGTAAAATGATGGTAGCAATAACTACGTTAAGGGCCTAAATTAGGTATAAATTAGAGATAAATATTTACAAATCTGCTTAGAATGGCTTCCTGAACATTCTGCAGATGTTAATATACACAATCAGATTCCTCAATACCTTAATTACCTAGGGTAGAACAACCTCATATTAGAGCTATTCTAGGCTCGGGAGGCTAGAAAAGGCTTGAAAAAGTAGGCACTCAGTTGGCACTATGTGGCACTCACTTGCACTATGTGGCACTCATGCACTCATTGGCACTCACTTAGCCTCATTGGCACTTCATTAGGCCATCACTTGGCACATCACCGACACTCACCTGGCATATCTAATACATCATAAAACACTAATAGAACATCACTAGATAATACTTCTTACGGTGATGGGGAACCATCCAAAAGCCATCAAGTTAGGCGATGGTCAAAATTTACCCCATTGGGTAATCTTGCAAGTCAGGGCGAAATATCATGGGTTCAAACAAAGGTTTAAAGACATAAAAAAAAGGGCTAAGTCCTAAAGAAGGACAAAAAAAATACCGTGGGGTCAAAATTGACCCATGGACGACAAAAGGGTTGGCAGTGTGTGTTTGTACGTAAGTATAAGTGTAAATGTAAGGTCTATGGGAAGATGTAAGTGTATATAGTGAATAAGTGTCATAGTGAAGTGTTATAAGTGTAAGTGTGTGTGTGAATGTTGTGTGTAGTGTGTGTGTGTGATATAAATAATAATGTATGTGTGTGTGTGATGTGTGTGTGTGTGTGTGTGTGTGTGTGTGTGTGTGTGTGTTGTGTATGTTACGTTGTCAAGTTAGGGATAGATCCATTAACATGCGTAATTCAATGTTAGGAACGAAATAATGTGACAGGGTGGGATCACGAGGGCCAAAAAAAACTCCGTGGGCCAAATTGGACCCATGGCTATATTGGGCAAGGTCAAGTCGAAATATCATGGCCAAACAAGGATAAGACAATCAAAAACGGGCTTAAGCCCCTAAATGAAGCCACAAAAATTACCGTGCGGCAAAAAATTGACCATGGTCGAAAAATAGGGGCGTAAAAAATAGGGGGCGTAATAACGTAACAACAGGTGCTGACGCAACCGAATTTGGCGCACCCTTCTTTCGAAAACGGAGGTTGCCAAAAATTAGGGTGCCGAAAAAAATTAAGGATTGCCAAAAAATTAGGGTTGCCAAAAAATTAGGGATTTTCAAAAAAATTAGGTTCTCAAAAAATCGAGAGTTCTCAAAAATTAAGGTTCTCAAAAATTAGGGTTTTCACAAAAATTAAGGGTTCTCAAAAAATACCGTGGGCAAAATTGACCCATGGAACGGGAAGGGTTGCGTCGAAAAAAGTAAAGTTCCCAAAAAGGTAGGCCCAAAAGGTCAAAGGCAGTAAAAAATTTAGGGCCAAAAAGTCAAGGTCAAAAAGGTCAAGGACCAAAAAAGGTCAAGATCAGTCAAAGGTCAGGTAGGGTGGTCAGGTTCATTTTCAACGGATGTGATCTGTATCTATACTTATTATTATATTAATATATAATATATATAATATATAAAATATATATATATATATATAATATAATATATATATATATATATATATATATATATATATAATATATATACTATTATATACTATTATATATATATATATATATTATATTCATATATATATATATATATATATGATATATATATATATAATATAATAATATAATAATATATATATAATATATATATATATATTAATATTAAATGGGTATCTAATTCATTGAGTTATTATTGGACCTTTACAAATATCTTACTGTATAATCCCCACCTAAATTTTAAGTACATAAATATATATATAATATAACTGATGTATTATACTCTGTTTATAGGTTGACGTTATATTTTTGTTCCAATATATTTCATGAAAATATATGAATTTGAAGGTATTTATTCTAAATTTGTTGAGAATGACATATCGTGTAGCAATTGCTGCAACATTTTTAGTTTGAATAACTAGATTTAAAAAGAGTTTGTAGAAAGTCAACAAGAATGTAAATTAAGTCAAAATTACCAAGATAAGAAGAAAAGTTTTAAAATTTATTGTACTAGTAACATGTGGAGCTCGAAGATATACTGTTTCTCCCAAATATTATTTTTCAAATATAAGAGTTTATTACACTGATGCCCATTATTAATTATAGATTTCTTTTACATAACGAACAGTTTCAAGGGTTACAGTAACCATATTTAAGATGTCAGTGAACAAACAGTTATAGTTTTATTAATTTAATTGTTTAATAATATATAATATATAATATATTATTATATTATATATAATATATATATACATATATATAATACTATATATATATATAATTATATATATATATATATATATATATATATAATATATATATATATATATATATATATTATATATCAGTGGCGAGGCGTGGCATTTTCCAGCAGTCATCGCTTACAGTTCCTCTTTCCCTATTTCGAACTTATATATATATATATATATAATTATATATATATATAATAATTATATATAATTATATATATAATAAAATATATATTATATAATATTATAATAATATATAATAATATATATAATACTATTATTATATATATAAAATATATATATATATATATTATATAAATAATATATATATATATTAAATATAAAATATATATATATATATTATAATATATATTATATATATATAATATAATATATATATATATATATTTATATATATAATATTACAATATATATTATATATAATATATATTAATATAAATATATACAATTATATATACAACTCCTGTGGCAAACCAATTCACAAAAATTTAACAAACTCTATGGTGAAAGAATACTTTACTTATAGCAAGAATGGCATGATATATCTTCATTAATTTTTGTAATGCCCCCTGGTACTCCCGTTCCGTGCTCTTACTATGAAGAATTTATTGGACTCTGTATTATCAATAGATGTAAAAATTTGTAGACTTGTATAATGTCCTCTCTAAGAATCGCCTTTCTACTGGAAACATTCCTAACTCCTTCAGCCTCTCCTCATAGCTCTTAACCCTCAAACCCAGAAAATCATACTTGTTGCTCTACTTTGCACTCTCTAGCATATCTAAGTCTTTCTTTAAATAAGGGGCCCAAACTTGTGCAGAAATACTTATTAATTGCCTAACATAGCTATATAACGTTTACTTATTACTTTCTTTCTCTTGTAAACAACTTGCGATTTAATATATCCCAGCCATTTCTATATTAGCTTTATTATTTGCTCCCACTAGATTAGCTCTTTACAATTCTGCTTATAATAACACCTAATCCTTTTTCTTGAGTCCACAGACTACAAGAGCCAATCCCCATTCATAATCGCAGTAAAACTTTTATTTGAGAAACTAGGTGAAGAACCTTTAACAATTTTTACTATAAAAATTCATTTGCCACTTAATCTGCCCACCCAAGAGATTTATCAAGATCATTTTGAAAAATATTTATACATCCTTCACTTTTTCTAACTAAGGTGGCCACTTTGGTATCATCTGCAAACTTTAAAACCTTACATTTAAGTCCCTGGTCTAAATCATTTTATATATATGAGAACAATAGTAATAACCCCAAGCTCCTGAACCCTGTCGGACACCACTCTTCACTATTCCCATTTAGTTGTATTGCCATATAGTTGTACACACTGTTTTTCTATTCCACAACCACTCTTTAATCCAACCAATTCTGAACACACTTGACCTAATGGTTCACCCACATAAGTAACTTCCTCTATAAAAATTTACAACATTTCGCTCCTATTGGTAATTGACCACAACCTTATATCTCTTAATATCAACTACTTTCTCTCCATAGCCCATCCTGCCCTATTGCGTTTTTTCTGGCCTTTGATCGGGCGGATGGGGCGGCCTTGCGTGATTCTACGCTAACTATATTTGGAATGACTGCTTTGACTCTGATGACGCTTCGGCTTCTACCACTAAGGTGGGAGCTGTAATCGTTGACGGTATGAGCAGGTTCATTCCTTCTTTCGACTAAATCTTTCTCTCCTCATAATCCATTGTTCGATTCGTGCTTGTTCTCTGGCCATTTCAGGCTAGAGACAGCGCGTACGGGAGTGAAAAAATTCTCAGGTCTCCCTAATCACTCTCGCATAATTTCACTCAGCTATAAATCGTTGCAGGGATAACTCTTCGACGAGCAAAGCGGAGCTTTCATCAAACGAAAGTGCGCTAACCTCTTAGGTTCTCCCTACAAACAAATCTTTCTGGCCTCTTGCAGAAAACATCTCTAAACAACTTCTGTAAATCATCTTTCCTCCTTCTATTCGATCTGATGGCTCTGTTACTAACTCTCCAACTGAAAAGCCAATCTCTTCCGGCCTCCTATTAACTCCTCTAACTCAAACTATGACAGATTCTGGACATTCCTACATCCTTCTCCTTACTTACTCTCAGGTGATCCGTAAGCTTTACCTGTGAATTACATTGATCGGAGATAATGATGGCCCTAGAGATCTATAGAACGTAGGACAGGCGGAGTGCCCGGAATGGCATTCCTCCCGAGTTTGAGAATGGAAGCTACTTCTGACCACGCCCTCGTTTCAACTAAATTCTCTATGTCTCAATACTAGCACTTCCCTCATTGTTGGAAGCACGCACAATTGTCCAACCTATACCGAAAAAAAGGAAACTGCTCTGATCCTTCTAACTATCGCCCTATTAGCTCTCAATTGTATTCTATACTAAGATCTTTGAAAAACACTTCTTAACAACTCTCCACTTACTTATGGCCATCTAGGAAATCTTCATCTCTTCTTTCCGATCACCAGTACGGTTTCGGCGTATCAAGGTCTAACTGGACGATCATACTTTAACTATTAACCGATATGGTTTATCAGCTCATTAAGAAACTCGGGAGACTTGACGTGTGGCGCGTCGACATATCCAAAGCATTTTGACCGGTACTGGCCGCGTCACTGCCTCTCAAGCTCCCCTCCTTATGGGTTTCCTCCTTCTTCTTATGCTTACTTATGTCTAGCTTTTCTATTCATAAGTCGACCAATAATTGGCTGTGGTTGAGGGAGCGACTTCTTCTTCTTTTCTGTCATAGTGGTGTTCCTCAAGGTTCTGTCTTATCTCCACTTTATTCTACTTATCATTAAATGATCTATCATCACCTGCACATCATAAACCCTATCCACTTATGCCGATGACTCGACCCTATCCAATCTTCAACTCATTTTCAATTCTGCTCCTTCTTTTACATTCTAAGATGCCTTCTACGTCTTAAATTCTTATCCGATTCATATTCTCCGCTATTGGATAGAATTTCCGATTGGCGTCGTCTCAACCTTGTGAAATCCAATTCTTTAAAAACTCAACTTCATACAAATCTCACCTCTAAGACACCTTCTAAACTTTCCTATCTCTTCGACTGTTCTTTCGTCTCTCCTGTTGACAATATAACATCCTTGACTTAACAAAAACAAAAAATGTCTTGGAAAAACCTCACATCAACAACGGTTAGCCTTAGGCGGCCTCAAAGAAACGGGAGTTCTGTTAGACTGCGAGACTTTTTTTCCTCTTTCCAGTTACTCCAGCCTATAACAAGAGTCTCATCCGCCCTTTTATGGAGTACTGTTCTCATATCTTTGGGGCTCTGGTTCACCCGGCTTTGGACAGGGTCGAGTCAAAGCCAAAAGCTTATAACGTCCTGTACTTTCACAGTTTCACTTTGACCCTACTATCTGCAAAAAAGCGGACGCCATATTTGGTACTTTTATCTACTTTTCTATAGGTACCACAGACGGAAGGTGCTACCGAGGAATTTAACCACCCGTGTACCACACCTTAATACGGACAGCCCACGTAGCACAAGTGGGTGCCTGTGTCTGCCCACGAGTTTTGTGTGGATTGTATGTAAATCCTTTCGAGATCGATCCTATAGTACCTTCTTTCCAGCTACACCTGTTCTGTAGAATTCTCTTCCATCTCCTGTGTTCCCTGCTGGAATATTAATCTCACTTCACTTTAAAGCCTTTGCGTCTGTGCTCATCTGGCGTAATTTGCGCTAGCGGATGAAACTTTGGTGTTTGGTCTCTACAAACCCCTCTGAAAATATAGGCATATATGCGTACCGTGAAATATCTTTGTAAATAGGTGACACATTAATAAAGTATAGTGTCAAAAGAGAGGATATAAATATATAACCACGGCTGTAAACCGAGCTCCCTCACCTGAATTTAACCACAAGATTATATGACAGAGTGATAACTCTTGCACTCAGGCCCTATCGTGCTCGGTGTAATCCTTCTCTCTCAATATCTCAATATTAACTGGATTTGTGGAGGTGATTGATAATATGTTGATGTATATATATTGTGAATACAAAATGCACTACCAGGAAAATTTATATCTTATATTAGAGACAATCCCCACAACTTTTCAACACTACTCGATTTCTCGAACTGATATAAAATAGATATATCTATAGACAATATATAACTGGCTTACTAATAATGAGTAAATCTATCTCCTCGAAAATAATATTTATTTAGAAATTAAAATACTAACTCCTCTTACTAATATTGAAAATTCTATCCGAGTAAATCTATTTTTATATTTGATACACTAGCGGCTGGAGCAGCGTTATATCCTCTAATATGGTTCTAGGCTATAAGGAGATTGCTGCACAGTGCGGTACTGCGCCATATGCCAGAATCGGTACGATCCTGAGGAGCGATCATAGGACACACTCTAGTTGTCGGCCACATATATTCTCGTCATCACTGACAGGAGTTCAATTCTCCTTGACTCACCTCCTCCGTTTCCGACCACGGCCGCTCGTGTCGAGGCTGTGTCTTTGTTGAATATCATAGTTTTGCACATAATGTCAAACATTAGAGAGTCGGATAATAAAAGCATGACTAATCGTTGCATTA
Organism: Trachelipus rathkii; assembly: GCA_015478945.1. Taxonomy (NCBI): domain Eukaryota; kingdom Metazoa; phylum Arthropoda; class Malacostraca; order Isopoda; family Trachelipodidae; genus Trachelipus; species Trachelipus rathkii. The sequence continues at coordinate 3,221 of JABUQX010063633.1, read as the reverse complement.
TACAAGAGGAGGAAAAACGAAAAGAACATTTTATTTTATTTTTACAGCTGATTTTAATTTTCTGTTTAATAAACAACGATCATACTTCATCCTCTCTCATCTGAATATCACTGTGCGTCCATGTTTTCCCCCAGCTCAGGTTCTTCGTCACGATGGCGGTGATGAAGCGTAATTGAAAAATTATATTCAGCATTATCCACTAGTGTGCACCAAATATAGTGTGAGTGTAGAGATTAAGAAAAAGACTCACTTCTATGATAATCTTCAGTTTACCGAGTAGCTATACTCTCTCGAAACGGAAAGAGTGATATGATCTAATAAAATATGGAAATAGATAGTATGGTGATGATTGATGCTGATAAGGTATCGATCTAGTATTTTATTTAAATTTTTGACCTCCTTAACGCATCGAGTCATAGTAGAAAGTGTATCGGTGAATATTACGTGAAATAGTAGCAGAGTAATATATAATAAATCATAGATACTCACTCATAATATATCATGTAGGTACTTTTACTCAGTATAAAAACAAGAAGTTTATCTAAATATTTATTGATAAAGTTGAGTAGTTATTAGACTTGACTCAAAAACGATGGTAATTATTATCTATAAGAGTTAATTTTAATTATTTTTCATTCAATGGATAAATTATGAGAACTGGTATATATACACGGAGCATGTGTTGTATCGTGTAGCTGATACAAAGTAATTTCACTCTTCTTACTCTACTATATATGCATGAACTTTCTAATGCATTAAAATAAAATATTCTATTTGATACTCACTTGATGTGTGCATAGTACGCAGGCTTTAAATTACTGTCTAAAGATGAATTGTGTGCTTGTGTATCTCTATTTTTGCTTAGTCCCGCCTTTAAAATATTGTGATTCGCGCCTGATGTCGTCTCTCTTATTATCAAAATTGTAGTGACTGCTCTATATATCTAGGTAGCATATACGCGTGCGTTCATATATAAGGTCTTCGCAACTATTGAGGAGAGTAGCACGCTACCAGTGTGTGCGATAAATTGCAAGTCAGTATTAGTAATCGCAGCATATCTCAGATAAAATAATATTTTATTTATTTTTTTATTTATATATATATATTTTTATTATTTTTGGAGTATCGCTTGATCTTAGGATAAATTATCTTCCGGTTTTTAAACTGTTGCTTACTATTGTAATTTAGTATTTATATAATAAAATGTTCTTATTAGCTGAGTATGTGCAACATCTAAGTAATTGAGTCTTTCAATACCTATAGAGCGTACAATGTATTTATAATGAACGACTCGGCAACAGTGTGCCAATATATCCATAGGTAACTAGTTACGTGGAGTGACGCACAGAGAAAGTAAGTATGACGCAGAGAAGAGGAGATGGCGCTACGCGTAAGCTAGAGTATTATAGATTATTATTAAATTAAGCATATTATGAGGATAAGAGAAGAATTAAGATTATTATGACATGAAGAAAACAGCACATACAAAAAATCAATTATTTTCATATATAAAAATGATTGGTAGGCAATAATAAATAATATAATATAAATTAATAAATTATCATTAATTAAATCGTGATTAAATAATAATAAATAAATTAATAACTAAAATGTTAATTAAGTAAATAATAATAAATAACTAAACTAATAACATAAATTATAAAATACTATACTCAATACATAAATAATTATATATTTAGTTGTAATATCGTTAGAATTAAGCCACGCCTCCAAGCGGTGGCATTATTACTTTTCAAAAAAATTATTTCATTTTGTAGATTGGTGTTATAAGAATTGATTTCAAAATATTTTCTACTCACTCGTTTCTAAGAGTAATATTATTAGTTATAAGACGTACATGTACTTTAAACGCTATTATTTTCTTGTAAAAATAGATAGTAAACCCAAGTTTATACCTTACTTTAGTATAAATATCAGATGCTTTTAAATAATTAAAAAATTGTTCAGTTTGAAATTTTATCTGAATTAAGATTTCTTTAATAATTGTGACGATATATTCAGAAGTCACGAAAAAGATATTGCAATTCGAAAAATTTATTAATAGTAATCTTTACTCCTTGTCAATAATGTGAGGATTAGAACAAAATTCGATTCTCAGAAAAATTAAGGTGTGCAATATACACGAGCCATAAATCATTATAGGTTTTAGGTCACTCTCGGAAACATATTGTAATATTTACATTTATTCTAACTATAATACCTTTTTGTTTTGGACTTTCGGCAATTTGATTGGTTCTCTCAGTATAGAGATCGATCACTCTCATAAATAACTAGACATGACGTAAATAGTGCTGCGTCCGCAAATACTGATCGTGACAAATAATTTATCAGTACTTTGAGCTCACTGTAGGTCTTTAATTTGTTTCATATTCGAAATTTGAGCTTAGGATTCATTTTTATAACTCTGAATCCAGCTTTCTCTGCTCCATCTGCTAATTCCAATCACAAGTATTTTTCTAACATAGTTGGTACTGTGACAGATAATTGGTTTATCAGTGTACGTATAGGATTTAGCGCTCATTACACATAATGTATAGCTATTGAAACCTATCTCATTTACCTTCATCATCTTGTAATAAGCTATTTATACGAAATTTATAAATAATATTCTACTATTATACACCTCTTATTTCATAAAGAATCGTGAGTTAATATATCATAATAAAGATTAGTAAATATCTGCAAGGGTACTAAAGTATACGACTGACTACTCTCAGAGTTCTAGTATAATTATATAGATGACGAAAATGAATTATATATATACTAGAGATAATTTTAAAAGAAGCGCATGTGGATATACTATTTTATTATATCTTCAGAATGTTGGTCCTCTTCGAAATTCGATTTCATCTATTACAGTGCTACATACAGACAATAGATACTGGACTCTCTCGACCAAGTCGGGGCATCATTTATTATTTTACTATCTCTGACTAGTTTAGTTACATTAATCGTATAATATTGACTGTATAATATTATAAATATATATTATTATTATTGGATATTATAGTATATAATTGTATAGAGTACAGATCCGGTAAGTCATATCTGATATTACATTACTGCTATAAGCTATACTGTAATAAATAAAATAATTATTTATATTTAAGATATTAGTGAATTAACCTTATTTCCAGACACATTTTAAATTGGGATAGTTTTATAAAAATTGAACTACGTAATTACGAAATATGTACTTC
>JABUQX010063632.1:0-10770 GCA_015478945.1 Trachelipus rathkii | reverse complement strand
CAAAAAGTAAACTGATGTTTATCCTTAAATTCTTTCAATGAAGGATGATAAGAGTTGTACAACCCGAAAAAACTTCAAACCCATATATTATATAATATAGTATTTATTATATATATATATATAATATATATATTCCACTCACAATAGCCTAGAGGAGATGGTGTAGCTCCATTTAGATATATATTACATATAGAAATATCTCTTATACACCTAATATAAATATATATATATAATATATATATATATACGTATATATATATTATATAATATATAAATATATATAGTATATATATTATTATAATAATAATATATAATATATATATATTATAATATATTTATATGTATGTTTTATTTTGTGAGATTATCCATGATTACCAGACTTATTCCAAGATAAACATTGACTAAGGCTGTATTTTTTTTTGTTGGTCTTTTTACACGTGCTCAGTCGTTTTACGATTGTGTTGTTTTCAACTATTTATTGTTTGGCAAACCTGGAATAGCATAAAAGCATTCTACGGCACTAAAAACTTTTTCCCCTTCTAGAAATGGGGAAAAAGCTCTAAAACAGAAGCGCTTCAGTATAGGTCCTGATTGGATCTTCGCATACACTGAACAGTATATGCGTCTCCTAAGTTATTTACCCAAAACAATTTAACTAAATTTTTAGAAATCTTCAAATTGTACGTTCAATGCTTCAATTGCGAATAGATTTTAACAGAACAATAACTTTTATAGACTCCGAATCATACTTTACTGTAATGAAGATTTTGCGTTGATGTAGATTGTATCTTTTTTGTTAATTTTGGAGAAAAAACAGCAATTTTAATTAAACTCTTGTTCTTAGATTTTGAGAATTTTAATAATTTTACTGTTTTTTTTTACATTCTCAGTGGAAATTTGCGTGTTCTTAGATAAATGAGAGGAAATAAGGAAAATGATATTAAAAAGTCGGTGATTAAAAATATTTGTAATTAAAAAAGATTGATAGATTAAAAATATTCTTACTTTGCAAAAAATTTAAAGTCCGATCCTTCACCGCTCTAAAGATTTTCCTATATTAAAAAATTAATGGTCTAATTGTTCAAAATATGGAATAATAATAAATAATAATAATTAATAATTATAATAATGAATTTTAATAATTAATAATAATAATAATTAATAGATAAGAATAATAATTAATAAATAATAATAATAATAATAAAATTAATAATAATATATATAATGATATTAATAATAAGATATATATAAATTAAGAAGACAAAGGCTCTACTAAACAATAAGTTTGTTCAATTCCTCACCGTTTCTGATGGCAATTTGAAGAGAATAAATGAGTATAATTTATTAGTTTCTCTTTTAAGTAAATATGTGTTTTTTTTAGTTGCAATAGTCATCGAACGAGGAAATATGAAATCAATATATCAAAATATATTGATATATCAAGTATTAAGTAAAAACTAAAATTTACGAAATGTATTATTTAAAAATAATAATTATTGATTTTATATACAACAAAATAAGAGCAATTATTGTAATAAAAACTTTCAATTGTTATAAAATCACATTTTTTAAATTAAATGTAGGCTTAGATGTATACTGATATGAGAACTTTTCATATAAAATAAATCTATATACTTGTTTAAAAAATCAATTGAGTTTGAGTAGTATAAGATTAGACCTAGAGCGAATATATACTGTATGCAAATTGATATAAAATAAATTTTGTCTAAATAATTTACTATATTATTTTTATAAATGCAACATTAATATTCAATGTGATATCTTTATATAATATTAATACTTTTTAACTCGATTATACTGGAAATAATCTGTAATTAGTATATGAAAAGTTGCGTTATAGGTAGACAGTATATCAAGGTGTATAATATTAACAAATTATCATAAACCTTAAACTTAATTGTGAGGTCTCAAAATACAAATTATTAACAAATATAAATATTTTTTTGAGTAGGTAAATTTAGATATGTAATAATATGACAGGAGGATATTAGAGATCTCCAGCTGTGTTAATACATATTATAGCATTTAGGGAGAGCAGGATCTCTCTCGAGAATAAATATGTAGAGAGATACGCGACTCCGATTCGAAAAATCTGATATTCGTTCAGAATCTGTTGAACTGACTAATTACAATAGTTTACCAATCACAAGTTTTTATTTTACATTGGAATCTGAGGTCAGCTGATTTTTCCACAATTACCAGTTCTTTTTATGTTCTTAGTATAAAATTCGAAAGAGTTTATTTTCCATTACTTTAAGGCTTATTTTCAATAAGATGCAAAAAGCCTACATGAAGTATACATTGTACTTTACTTTTCAATTCCCGACCATAAAATGAAGCCATAAAAACAACTCTTTTATTATCTGTATATAATAAACCTAACTGGCCTAGCTTATCTTTGAAAAGAGTTATAAGTAGTGGATACATTTATAGAGAATCTAAAAATAGTTAATTAGATGGCCGTATGAATATTGGAATGGTCTCTCAGTGGGTAATGTCTAGACTAAACAAAGTATCTGATAATGATCAATTCGCAATATATAACGGGCGTGTTAAAAATAGATTTTTAGAAGACATTTAGAGGTTATTTTTAGGGATTCTAGAGGCTTTTTTCATATAACTCAATGACAGTATGTACTAAGCTACTTTATGTATTCAGAAATAAATCGTTTGCTTGACTCAAAAGTAATGCTAACAATCGAGCAATGCGTAATGACAGAATACTAGCTAAAATTTATAATATTTACATATTTCATCTTGCATGAAAGATAAACAATTTTACGTTTAGCATAAAGACTGTTTTGTTTATATTTAAAATATATATCTAGTATAAAGTAAATATAATATATAAATATATTAAAATAATATTTAAAAATAGAAACAACATATAATGACTTTTATGGGCTAATAAGGTGTGTATTAAAAAGTTCAAATTGTAATAAAAAAAATGAAATAAATAAATTTAAGAGAAATTGTAGGCCTTACATATTAATTAAAATACTCCGAAAAACATGATCATTGTTTGTATATATGAAATGAAGGGGCAAGATTTAAATATAAATTCCAAGTGAAGTTTTAGATAGATAGATAGTTTTTTTTCTTTATGACGTACATTGAGTACATTAAAAAAAATATATATTACATTAAAATAAATTATATTGCATAATATAAAATCATATATGATTAAACTTATTTAACACAAAATCATATCCCCCCAGGTTGTCTTAATGGATCCTCCATATTTTGAGCAAATTTCATTCTCGCTTTGAGTGCATCCAAATCATTATCAAATAAATTAATGACAATATTTAGTTGCAAATGTTTCTTCAATATCCTTAACTAAAATATCCCATTTCAATATTACATTTTTATATACAAAGTTACATGGCTTATTAAATAATCTAAATACAGTGCATAACTTCAAATTGTTTTAATAATGATCAAACATGAGCCAATCCAATGAATTACAAATAAAATGATTACTACTCCTATCCAAAATTCCATAAACTTTTTTTAAAAGCATATCATGGTGTGGAAGTAATATTTAATTTTGGACTAATATTATACTTATTAATCCATAAATTAGCTCCATAGAATGGCATACAAAATGATTTTAATAAGAAAAGAACAATATCCAATCTTAAGGAACCAAATCTTCTTAAAATAACATTAAATTTTCCTAGAAATTTATCCCTAGCTCGTCTAACGTCAGATTTTTCTTCTAGATTTTTATTAAAGTAGAACCAAAGATATTAAGTTTCCATAGAACATTTTAGAAAACCCTGTGAAATCCTTATTTTAACTAATTGACCCTTATTTTTAGTTGATCTATTACAAAACCAATTATTTGTCTTCTCCGCACTTTAAGTTTCCAAGCATAATCTTCTTAATTACATTACGCATATTCTAGAGTTTTGTAGTCTTTCTATTGGAGGAGCCAACAAAACTAAGTAATCTGCGTACATAAACAACATTAGACATGCTCATACCTATTCTCGCACCTATTTTTACTATTTACCAATTCTTTTAGAAGTTCATCTATAAAACATTACAAAGGAGTAGAGCTGACAAAATTTCTTCCTGTCTAACACCATTTTTTGTTTTCCTTTTATTCGATAAATTATTTTTTAAATTTAAACCCTGCAAACTTCAACCACAAATCTATTTTCTACTATTTTTCAATTCTCAAATTTCACTGACTTTGTCATGATTGACTTTGTCAAATCCTTCGAAAGGTCAGATTGATGCCTACATGTTGAACCTCCCTTCGATGTATTTCTGCAATTTTTCCTTCAAAAACGAAGGTTAGCAGTCTTCTGTTGAGTAATTCTTCTAAATCCATGCTCCATTCACCCAGAATGACATAATTCTTATCTATTCAGAATTCATATTCAAACAGCCTTAAAAGAAAGATGACATCATCACCGATCTCATTATTGGAATCATAACAATTTCCGTATTTATCTTCTATAATCGGGTTATCGAGCCCTCCAATAGGTCACATGGAATATGATCGTGCATCATACATACATTCATGGATTATGGAATAAATTTATACAATTTTTACCATTTATTTTACGCTATGTATTAAACACGCTTCACAATCGTCATATAAACTTTGATCTCCAAAAAAGTTTTGATATATACTAGTATGTTTTATATGTATTTCCATTAATCCTTATTTCCTCATAAGCCTGATTCATTGAGAGGGCCGATAACCTGATGAGATTGGCAGAGAGATAAGTAACCACCGAGATCCATCAAACACTTTCCTAAATCTTGATTCGAGCATATTCCGGCTATATATCCATCATTGATTTTCTGCATCAATCTTATATTACGTCTCTCTTAATTAACCTTCCTTACTAACCATATCCAAATAATTTTAAATTTTACCACTAAAACTTTTGACAAATTTTTCATTTCTTATCTCGTTTTCCATCAATCTACCTTTTTTTTAATTCAATTTACACTTATCGACAAGACGCTGTCATCACTTTCAAATTACGTACCCGGCGTTTTTCTTCCTTTCTTTTTCCATTCTCTAAAATGCCAATTTGCTTCTTTATAAAAATCCCTTAATTTTTCATTTCATCCTGGCGTACATATTTTAAGGGAGGGTTCAATATTTGAGATTTTGGACCCCATTTTAGCCCCCACCTACAAATGAACATAAAATTCTTAATTTTCAGACAATTTTGATGGAGAAAAAAAGCGCAAACCGCAGTTTTTTTTTACCTCTAGAACGTCATTTTCGAGTGTTTTTCTGTGTCTGTAGTCATTGTTCGGCGTTTTAATTTTTTCCAAACCTAATTTTTTGACATTTTTTCGTATCAACTTCTACAATTTTTTTCGAAATGACTTCAAACTTGAAATATATACATAGATGGGTCTATTACGCACAAAATGCACATAGAAGTTTTTCGATTTTTGGAAAATTGTGCTCAGCAATGTCGAATTTCAAAACTTACTTTTTTTTTATTTTAAATTGATGAGCACAATTTTCCAAAAAATTAAGAATTTTATGTCCATTTGTAGCGAGGGCTAAAATTGGGTCCAAAAATCTGAAATATTGAACCCTCCTCTTAATATTTTTAATGACCATAGAAAACTTTTTACTTGCAGTTTGTAGAACTTTACATATATCTTTTCACCAATGTTTTATCTGAATTAAATGTTTATCATTGCCGCAGTTATACTTATTGCAGATAGCAACCTCCTTTTCTAAAAAAATTATTTTTATCAAGTAGGTAGTCAATATTACTAGCATACTCATTTTTTCTTCAAAAGTGAGTTTATTCCAATATATAAACTCATTATTAACATCTTCACAACCCAAAATTTAATTACAATCTTCAATTCTTAGATTACAGAACATAGGAAAATGATCATACAAACTATGATCATATAAAATATGCACTTCATCAAAAATATCTTTTAAGTTCCCTGAACACAATACATGATCTTACCAAGACGTCGTATTATGTGCCGGATACAAATAAGTGAATGAGTCACCAGGTAAACTATTATAAACTTTATATAAATTATTTTTATCGATAAAATCTATCTATACATAACCCGGAAACAGAAAGGTTAGTTATAGAATATGACGTTAATCGAAAGAAACCCCCCTACAATCTCTCATACCTTTAAGAAGAGCACTTCACGGTCAAATTAAAAAACCAAAGGACTTAACAAGACCGCGACGAGCCCGCACTGTTGTATTTCGTCAATGTAGAATTCAATCCTTGTGCTGGGCCAACAACCATATCCCCTCTCAAATCCCCGCCATTCACCCCTAATATGCACTTTTCTTCTTACCTTTACCAAACTCACATTTTTTTCCTTCAAACATTCATTTACTGGCTTAACCCACTATTTCTTCAGTTTCCCAGCCGGTCGATTCCCAGCACTCTCGTCAATATACATTCGTTTAACAAACCGACTATTATCCATCGTTACCATATGACCAAACCATCTTAATAAACTCCCATTTATTCTCTCATTTATGCATTCTTCATACCACACAACTCCATAACACGTTCATTCCTTATTTTATCAAGTTTTCTTACACGTACCACCCCCTAAAATTATCCATCTCAACAGATTGCATATCATAGTTTCACTACTATGCATTAACACGGTAACAATTACCTTCATGCTGAACCCTAGCTAACTATATACTTAGTTCCTTTGCATTCACCAAGGATTTATTTGCACCAACCACCTTCCTTTCGTTCACAATTTTCCTACTACACTCTGCATCATCCGTACTCTTTCATCTACCTTATAGCCTAAATATTCAAATTCAGATACTTTTACAATTGCCTACAATCCAACATGATATTACATTACAGACACTTCTCACTCACGACCATCATCTTAATATTATCTACATTTACATTCAAACCGATCCTTATAAACATCCTGCCAAATCCCTCAACCAATCTTTTCAATCTTTCTTCAGATTCGCCTCACAAAACTAATTCATCCGGGTAAAATAAGCAGCGCACCCACCGCTCTCATCCATTTTCCATCAGTCTAACATTTTCCTCTACCACCCCAGCTATATTATTTTCATCATCCCATACATATACAAATTAAATAGCCAAGGACAGATAACACATCTCTGCTTAACTCCACTAGTATTTCAATCAGAAACTTACCACCAACATATATCACTAAAACCTGCCATAAAAGCTTCCCTATTAAACATGTCATGCGCCTGTTGCATACCCATAAAATATATATACATTTTAATCTTCTTCTCTCTCACTTTCTCAATCATTTGTTTTAATGTGAAGGTTTGATCAACACATCCTCTATCATTCTAAGTGCACCTTGTTCTTTGTCAATCAATCCCTCAGTAACTCGATGCACCTTTTCAACAAAAAGACTTGCAAATATCTTTCTCAAAACCTTCAATTAACTAATTCCCCTAAGTTCCTACGGTTTCCCTTATCTCCATAACCGTTATATAAGAGTACTTTTACTACTCTCCTCCAATCCTTTAGAACTATACCCTCGATAAACGCTTTGATACACAACTTCTATATCCAGTCAATCATAATATCGCCTCCAATCTTGATCATTTCACCAGCAATTCCATCTATAACTGCAGATTTATCATTCTTAAGCTTTCTCACTTTACCCATTACGCCATCCCTTCTAATTACCTCATCATCAGTTACCTATTTCTTCTTAAACCACCTAAACCACACGCATTCAGTATCACATTTTCATTACTACCAATATTAAGCAGATTTTCGAAGTGTTCCCTCCACACTCGCAAAAGTACCGTCTCTATTCATCATTCTATGAAGATTACCTTTTCTCTCTTTTTTAACCTTTCGCACTTTCTTCCAGAAGAAATTCCTTTTTTTCCCCTTGTAAATTACAAATAAAATTTTTAATCTTCATTTTTTCCTTCTTATATATTTCCATACACTTTTCTTTTGAGACCTCAAATTGACTTTTATTATTTTCATCCACGGCTCTATTTAACTTTTAACCTCTTGTATCACCTCTTCATTTCACCATTCGACATTGACAGTTTTACTTTCTACTTTAGGACATTCATATTCTTTTCATTTGCATCCAGATTTGTTCAGTTTCATCTTGTTCACATTCGAATGATTTACAAGTGCTCTCACATATTTTTCCATATATCTTTGTTCATAAAACTTATTTTACTCATTTCTTCCCTTATCGTTTTCCACTTCATCCATGTCTCCAATAACTTAACCTTACATTAAACAACATAATGATCTTATATCCGCATCCCCAACAATCTCACTGATTTACATCCATAACATACATTAACATCTCCTTCTTCAGCAACATAAAATCAATCATACTTTCATTTCGACACCATCTTTAAATACACCACTTCTAGTATACTTTTAAATGTTCTTACACAAATACATTTCACTTCACAGAAATCATTCATCTTCCTTTCCTTCTCATTTTCTCTTGAAACTGTAAAAGCACTTGTTACTACTCCTTTCTCGATCACGTATGCAATCCTTCAGTTGTCCAACACAATCAATTTAAACCCCCAACTCGCCAGGCATAAAACATCATTCAGATTACACTGGACGACAAAATTTGACTTTTTGGCTGTTAAATGAGCAAAGATGGGTTTTTCTCATGGAGTTTTGTGCGCTGATTCCGAATTTGCATACCATTTTGTTGTAACTTGGGCAGTTGTCTGAAATTAAGTTAATATTTGACTTCTGTCAAGAGTTGGCTGATTAATCAATTTCTCATAACTTCATCATGAGCCCAAATATTTGTTTTGGTGCTTTGGGATAACAGGGATCTTTGAATCTAGTAATTATTTTAGCATGTTTGGTTAATTATTTACAAATAGCGTTTGATCATTGATTGCAAATATCTTGATAGATCAGCTTCTTTGTGCTCATGTGAAAAGTTAGGTGGTTGGCAGATCCAAGTGTGAATAGAGGAGATGTATTTTTAGTTTTGATATCCATTGCTTTATAATTTTGAAGGTTCGAAAACTAGTTCTTCATAGTTGTCGGCCTTAATATTATGGCCTATTATGACCTTTTTAAAAAATCTCCATGCAGGTTTTTCAATATTATTCAAGCTTTCATCAAAGTGATGGTCCTTCATTATCTCCCTTATTTGTGAGCCTACAAATATATCCTCTTTAATTTTAGCCTCCACTGATCCTAGGAATTTCTTATTTACGTGTAGGAACCCTGGACCACTTTTTATCTATCCTTTATAATTTTTCATTGAGTTTGATGTGAAAAGGAGGAAGATATACGAGATAAAAATAGAAGAAATTGGTTGAAAAATTTTATTTTTATTTCCAGGTATTAGATTTCTTTTAAGGCTATTGCTTCTTGACAAAATGATTTTTGCGATCTCTGCTATCCCACTTGCATAGGAAACAACAAAATTTGTATATCCTTGTTGGAGACCTAACAAAAGTGCTATAACTTTTAAATCGCCGCATATATTCCAAAAATGCTATTCGTATCGTATTTTCGATAACAAAATTTTCATGTTGTTGTAGGTCTCTTTCATATGGGCTCCATAGGCAATAGGAGTCGAAGGTTTCACATTTCCATTATGAAGAAGCTCTGCTTTCAAACTGAGTTTAGAAGAATCTATAAACAATCTCCATTCCTTAGGATCATGACAGTCTCCTAATTCTCCTAACCTCAAATTATTATTGCCGTTTACCGAGAAAAAGCGTCGGAATTCTTCTTCGCGTCGCCGATAAGAGGAAATTGTAGTTACCTTCTCAAGGAGATTCCAACCCTTTAATCTAGATGCCAATAATTCTGCCTGTTTCTTTGACAATGATAGATCGCGAACTGGATCATTGAGTTCATGCTGATTAATTCTATGAGGTTCTGTTGACATTCCATCATAATCAAGGTCTTCAAAGTCGTCATTTTCTGGACGTAATTGTAAATCTTCTTCGTCGGAATTGTCTGACAGGAGATTCACATTTTCATGTGGTGCAGGGATAGGAAGCTCTTCGCTGTGAGGAACAGGCCTAATAGCCGAAGATAGGTTTGATATATTTAATGGGTTTCTTGGTCTTGATTGTTATTCCAGCAATTTTTGTAATGCAAAAATAACAGTCCATTGCGTGATCCTTTGGTTCCCTCCATACCATTGGAATTGAAAATGGCATATGTCTGGACTGTCTGTAAAGCCAACCACTAAGCAATGTTACACAAGACGCACAGCAAATATGAGGTGCCCAAGATTTATCTGGATCACCAAGCTTAATTTCAAAATAACGTTTATATGCTTTTTTTATTAAGGGAGTAATATTAGTCATTTGGGACTACCTCACCACAAATGTAGCAAAATTTGTTGGATCATTTTACAATTTTGCTTGGCATTTAATTAGAGACTTATAAGTCTGTAAGTAAAATTTAAACAATTTGAACAATATATATATATAATATATATGTATAAAAATAATATATATATATATATATATATGTATATATATATATATATATACTATAACTATTTATAACTATAATATATATACATATATATGCTTAATAATATATATATATATATATATATAACAATAATATATATATATATATATGAAATATATATATATATAATAACCTTAATAATAATATATATATATATATATATATATATATATATATATAATAATAATAACTTTTATATATATATATATATATATATATATATGTATAACATATGGCATATATATACTTTCTA
>JABUQX010063631.1:22500-25000 GCA_015478945.1 Trachelipus rathkii | reverse complement strand
TATAATATATATATATAAACAGGTGCGTTAAAAATATAGCGGACCCAGAGAGCACTTTTTGTGATATCTCATACAATCATTCACTAATCATCCTTATTTTGCAGGATATGGCAGAAGCAACGTATATGGTGAAACACCAACTAGAACCTCAATGGAAAGCTCGAGCAAGGACATACTGATTCAAACATATACAAGACAGGCTCCTCCATTTAAAATTAGGAACTTTATGCATCACTCGAAAGTGGGAAGACCCACTTTAAAAAAGGAAAATTCAGAACGGTGGACCCACCTTTGAGAATTATGGGACCATGAGAAAACCTTAACGCAGCAAGTTTGCAAATCATCCAAGCCAATCAGACGTCCCAGAAAGCGTACAGCTGAGCTTGCTCGAGAGTTGAGAGAGTCTGTTCAGCAAAGTCGATATGCTCTGTTGGGCAAGAGAAATTCAATCCAACGGTATATCAGGCGAGATTTTAGGAGAGTTCAGCGTAAACATATGGGCTTCCCATTTACAGAAATACAGACAAAAGCAGACCTACAGCTAGACAAACATCAGAGAAAGCTTATTGCTTGCAAGTACTGGAGAAAGATCCGGGAGATCCAGATTTCTTTAGCCTCCTGGACCTCAGATAAAGCCCAACTTCATCGTGAAGAAAAATATCTTCAAAGACAAAGTTTATAGGATATTCAACCCAATGAAGTAGCTACCAATCCCCATCTCCCTAATTCACAGTATGGCTGCAAATCGGCCAGAGGCCATCATCGGACCATTCTCACGAGGAATCAGCGCGCAGTGTCAGTCATCAAAGAAATGTATGTTGAGCGTCCTCAAAACCTTCAAGAGGAAATAACAGTTAAATCTATCCCTCGCTTATGAGAAAGTTCTTGCTTCCAGCAAAATGAATCAAACTCTCACCACCTCAAAACTTGGTGTCCCCAAAATTGACTGAAAGAGAACTGGAGGCCATGTGATCAGTTTCACGACTGATTCTGAGAAGCAATTCTTCATAGCCCAGAACCTTAGCACCCAGATTTCTTTCCTTTTGGGCTTTCTCAGTGACGGTGACTCAGTGAGACCCATGATGGATCACTGAAGCTCAAGGAAACATAAGGAGGAGATAAAAACTATTCCTCGGCTGTTTAAAGGGACGTATTAAGAAAATGCAGGAGCGCTAAATGGAGGTCATTCTCGAACACAGTGCTCTAGAATGAAGAAGAAAATGCCAAAGACTATCATGTTTTAATTTGATGTTTTAAACACAAAAACTAATTATAACTGAAGTCCCATTTCTTCCGACAAAAAATTTAAGAAATGAAAGACCATCAAAAGTTGGGACCCTATGATATATATATATATAATATATTATATATATAATAATATATATATATATATATATATATTATATATATATAATATTATATATATATATTATATATATAATATAATATATATATATATATAATATATATATATATATGTCCGTACACAAGGTTGCTACCTTCAAGTGACGGATTAGTGGCTCCAAACATTAACATAAATGGACTAAAACCAGGCATGCAGATAGGTTACCCACCTATTAGAAGTCGACTGAGGGTTGGGCTAATCACTTTTACAGCACAAACTAATACATTATCAACAACTGCAGGTGTCATAAACCGTAATGCATCTTTTTGTTTTATTGAACCCAGCATGAATCATGATTGAATGTCAAGAACACTCTAGTGACTCACCGAGGCTATAGCAGTGATGAAAGAGGCGGGATATATATTCAATGGGGCTAATTGAGTTAGTGAGGTGTGTATTTTGGGAGGGCTGGGCCCGGGGGTGGACGGGGGGAAAAAAAAGGGTGGGATGTTAGGGGGTTTTCCCCACAGTATACGTCCCTGTACTCCTGAGAGAGATGGAGGAAAGAGTAACACGCGATAGCAGTGTGATTTGTATAAATGGGATAAATGCGGGAAATTTAATGGATATAGCCGTTGATCGTAAAATAACCAGAATAAGGTTTAAGCAAAAGCCTGGTATTGCCCGTTTTACATTTTACGCTCCTACTGAAGAGAAACAAGTGGAAGTCAATGTGTTTTTTCTCGAGGAGTGTTGATAAAAGTGCGGGTATTGAGTGAAGATGTGGAATATTCTCATCAACATGGAGGAATTTTCTACTCAAAATTGCCGAGACTTATCAAACCGTTCTAAGAGTTAACGAATAAAAACGACGAATCTATGAAAGAAAGAGAAATAGAAACATCTCATTATATTTGCCTAACTGTTTGACTTAGATAGGAGGAACGTTTACCACAATTAGTTATCGCTAAAAAAAGCAATTTTGGGTATCACCAGTAGGGTAGAACACAAAATCATGTGGATTCATTCGCGATTAGTGAAGATGGCGGCGACATGTAAGCGATATTATTAAGTTTCATTTGATTCTTGGCAAAAATTAAAAGCTATTACTAACAGCATGAAAAAAAAAGGTAAGCAAAATCTAGGGCAGGAGCA
>JABUQX010063631.1:2500-17500 GCA_015478945.1 Trachelipus rathkii | reverse complement strand
TTATATTATTATATATTTAATAAAAGAAGATATAAAACTAGAAACATTTGTATGGATAATTAAATGATTAATATTTTTAAAAAAAAATTTTATTAAGACAATAGAATATCAAATACAATATGCAATGATGGAAAATTCACAATATAGAGCAGTTGCAAAATTGATGTTATTAAAAAAGTAATTTCCTTGGGTTCAACGCAAATTTATCAGCTACTGTTTGAATAAAATAATCATAATTGTCAAACACAAATTTTCTGTGTACACTCATCATAGCCAGTCCGTTTAACCTGTCGTCTTCCATAGTACTTCGCAGCCAAGTCTTGATCCTTCGCAGAGTACTGGAAGAGTGTTCTACTGTACTGGTGGTGCATGGCTGGGCGAGTAGTATCATCAAAGCCTTTTTCGTCGACGGAAAGAAAGGTTCAGTCTCCTTTAAGACTTGGGAGACAACAAGATCTTTTAGTTCTTCACAACTCAGTTTCTTGTCCTTCCAAATTTTGTACCAAAGTTCAAGCTCTTCTTCTATGCCTTCTAAGTGGTAAAAACTATTAAATAAAGCTGTCTTTTCCTTTAACTCATCGATTGTTAGGAGTAGCATGAGGAAAGGGTGTTGATATGTCAATGCATAAGCAGGTGTATTTTCAGTAGAAAACCGTAATTCCAAAGAAGAGGTTATAGAATCCAGATACGGAGTTATTAAGGATCTTCTCCAGAACTTCGTGGGATTTGTTGCTGGATGGTTGCTGCGGTGCTGCTGCCTACCAAAAATCCGTGATATATTCAGATCAAGTCCCAGTTGCTCGGCGATTTGATTAGCTTCTTTTAACACTTCATCGGCGATTTTTTCTTCATCTTTCCGATGGCTCCTAACCATTTCCACAATATGTTGAATGTGCTGCGAGGTTTTGACGATATCCAAGGTCTTGGATTGGAGAGCATTTACAACTGGCTCTAACATCGCAGAGTACTTCGCGATCAATATCATAGCCATGATGAATGACGACTTACATGCCGCTGAATGCAACTGAAAAGCGCTTTTTCTTGTGGCTGTATTTCCTTCAATTGAAAGGATTTCTAATGCTTGCATCATTCGTACAAAGTGCTCCTTAAACACTCTGATGCACTTGTGTTGTTCAGACCATCTGGTCTGACATAGGCTTGGGATGTTTGGCATTAATTTTCTTCAAAAAACGTAATAATGTCCTTTATAGTTCCCACAGTATTGCGGATTTTTGGTATTGTGTTCAAATCATTTACTACTAGAATTTGTTTGTGTGAAGAGCAATGAAAGAACAATGCTTTTGTATACTTTTTACGCAATATTGCTTGGACACCTAATTCTTTGCCAGACATCGTAGAACAGCCATCGAAACCCAAGCCCACGCATTTCTCGGGATTCAGTTCTTCGGTCGTGACAAAATCGTCAATGGCTTTCGCAATGGTTTTTGCGTCAATCGCTTTCAGTTCTACAAAGCCAATAAATTCCTCTTTGACTTCATCGGACTCTTTGTCGAAAGAGCGCAACCCTATGGATAATTGTTCCTTTCCAGAAATATCAGCGGTTTCATCTGCTAGTAAGCTATACGCGCACGCTTCCTTTACCTTATTAACGATGCTTTCCTTTATAGTAGTACCACATAGAGAAATGATCTCATTCTGAATCTGAACTGATTGGTATGTAGCATTTTTCTTCCCCTTTTCAAAATGGTTTTTCAATGACTGATCTCCGGGATCTATTCGTAAGCAGCACAAATCTTGCAACACTCCCTCATCATGATGCTTACCCCGAAGCGGTAAATCGCGCGTACCAAAAAATGTCACACATGAAATTATTGAGGATAATATTTTTTTTTTCTTCTATGATTTTCTTAGAATCCTGGTTAATTTGGATGTCTACCGGCACGTCCTGTAGGAACAATCTTGCAGCTTCAACAGCAGTTTTATGCCACTCTGTGTTTGTATGTCCCTTACAAACCGCATAAACATCTTTATATTTAGTGAAAGGTCTTATTATTAAAGAGCCTGGGACTCCTCTGACCGAACTTTAATTTGGTGGAAATAAAATACAAAACTTGCAAACTGCTCCCTTTATGCGCCTGGAGTATGTCAGCCAAGGTGAATATGTCTCCAACCATTCATTATTGAATTTCCTCTAAGTGGGTAGCATCTTCCAAAAAATTATAGGTCTTAGGCGGGATTCAACACTCTTTCAGTAACTGTTTCTTTTCCTCAGTCGAAATCATAGATGAATGTCCAACGTATCTACCAATGTCATTTTCGTGACTGTCATCTACTGAAACGCTAGCTCCGAAATCTGGACTCTATCTTGACTCGTCGAGGTGCTGTTCCTGGGTGTGGGTTCTTCATCATGCGAAATATGCGAAGTAGGAGGGATTGCCTCTTGTGTAGTCTTAGTTGACTTATTGGTATCTTCTTCGTTTTCACCGCTACCATTTCCATTTTTATCTGAGTTCTTTTTCAAATTTGCGGCAAACAATATATATATATATATATATATATATATTTCAAAATATATATATATATATATATATATATATATATATATATATATATATATATATATATATATATATATATAATATATATATTATATATATATATATTATATATATATATATTTATTATATATAATTATATATAATATATATAATCCTCTGCCCGGAGTGTGTGAAAAATTATTCATGAAATTGTACATTTTTCGTCATTAAATATTAAACCTCAGTAAAAATAAATCACAGTAAAATTTCGACTTAAATATTACAGTAATATTCATCCGCCAGGTCACATGACACCAACGCGGTCAGTATATGAATTTCCAGTATTTGAACAGTATGCCGTTCTTACGTACTTAGTCAACACGTATTGTGTATTGTGTACTCAGTCAGTATTCTGCTAGTAACCTGTCAGTATAGAACTAGTATTGTGTATTATGTATTTAAAATACACTCCGTTTAGTAACTTAAAGTGAAAGATAAACAATAAGTGTCTTTTTCTTTTTATTAATGTTAATTAAATTGATCACGGCAGTTTTCAATAAGTTATGCCACTTCGATCACAGCTTCTTTAAGACGGTTAAAGTTAACTTGTATAAAGTTTAAGTTAATTAAAGTAAGGATTAACGAGTCCTTTAAAATGAGAGGAAACCCTTTCAAAAACCTTTGGAAATTCCTATCCGTAATAATAAATCATCATCTTGTCTTAATAACTGTCTTAATTAATGATAATTTAAGTAATTGTTCTCCAAAAGAGTATTTAGGAAGGCCTTCCAATCGTTTACTCTAATAACTCTAATGAACTTCGAAAATCGTCAACCGGAAGAACAATTATTAAAGGTAAATATAGTTCTCTATTTTAAATATTATAGTACTTTAGTGTAAAAAACTAAAAATAGTCTGGTGGCGTCAAGAGCCTCTTCTATCGAAAATTATGCAAAAATATAATTTTTGATATATTTGAAAGGGTTTGCGATCTATGCGATCGCTTTACTTAATTTAAAAAGGTTACTTCAAAGCCTTAGACATTGAAAATTTTGTTATTAAAAAACCCTTAACTTTTTAACATTTCTTCAAGTGCATAATTTGAAAAGTTAATTACCTAATTAATTGAACAAGTGCTTTAATTAAAAGTGAAAAGTTAATAAAAATTTAAACTTGTGTAGAAACTTAAAAGTTATTAAATTAAAGTTCTGCGCATGCGTTACATGTGGCGCAATAAATTAAATCACGTGTTCAAAAATGGTAGGGAATTCCATTGGTATTGAAAGGTTTTTGTAAATAGTCTTTTTTATAGTAATAGGATAATCGATTTTAATATTGCTATATTATTTTCAATAATCGATATTTATAATATCATTCTTCCAAATAATCGATATTTTTGTGATATCGATTATAATATCATAGTTTAAATAATCGATATTTTTGTGATATCGATTAAAATATCATACTTTAAATAATCGATATATTCAGTATATTGTTGTCATTGTGTTGTTAATAATGTATTTAATTTTGACCGCATTATTGAAGCTTATTTGTAATAATAATATAATTATTTCTAGTGATTAATGTTTTGTAATATAAACAAAGCAGTGTGTTTGCGTTTTCCTTGAAAATTTTGGTAAATTTTATGAAAATAAAAAAAATAGTGTTTGTAATATAGGCTACCCTAGGACTGAAATTCAGTTTTTGACAAAAGTTTTTTGAAAGCCTAGGGTAGTTGTAGGCCTATATATTTTTTAATTCATATTGGTGACACAATATCAGGTATATTTATAAGCAAATATTTTAAAATTAAGCATTTTTGAACAAAATGGACAAATTTATCAAATTTAAAAAGTTGAGGTCTAATATAAAGACTCGAATTACTAAAATAGTAAATAAATTGAATGAATTGAAAACTAATGACAGTTTGGGTATTATTTTCTGCAAATCTCAAATAAATGAAATTAAAATAATTTTGATGTTAAAAATCAAAGAAATTGATGAAAGCATGATTGATGTATTGATGGAATCTGAGCTTGAAGGCCTAAATATGGACTCTGAAATAGAAAGTCAAAGTGATTATTATTTAGAATTAGAAATTAAATTAAGTGTGTTTAATGAATTTATTTTAAGTAAAGAGACTGCTAAGACAGAACCTAATATTTCTGATAGTTTTGTGGAAGCCTTAAATAACATTGACCACACTACTAATGTAAAATTGCCCACAATGAGTTGTTCTATTTTTGATGGAAATTTAAATAAAATTAGTTTTCAAGTTTTTTTAAATCAGTTTATGAATATTGTTGGAAATAACCCTAAACTTAATGATTCTGTTAAATTTATGTACCTTTTAAGTTTTTTTGAGGGAATATCCTTTAAGTATTGTCTCACATTTATCAATCATACCTGAACATTATAAAGTAGCATTAGAATTGTTGAAAGCTGAATATTTGGATGTAACAACTATAACAAATGACTTGTTTGCCTCTTTGATAGCTATTAATATAGAATCCAAATATGATAAAGATTTTTTATCCTTAAAAAATGCATTAAATAAAATCAGGGCTATTATTTACGATCTTAAAGTGCATAAATTGGATTTTACAATCTCAAAGAGTCCAGGCTGTTGTTTGTTGTCACATATAGTAGTAAAAAAGCTACCTAAAGTATTTTTGAAGGACCTGATAAGAAAAGTAGGGCACAATTATCCTGATATTAATGAAATTCTTGACAATTATCAGGATATAGTTAAAACCTTAATTAGTACTAGTTCTTCCTCAGAAAGAACAGTAAGTGCCAAACTCAAAAGCAAAAATACACTTGTTACTACTCAAAAAGAAAAAACATCTCAAAATAATGCTACAAGTAAACAACATTCTTTGGCAAATTTTCAAACCTCGAGTAAAGTAAAAGAGGTTGAAAAAAAGTGTAAATTATGTTCTGGGCCTCATTCTTTAGGACTTTGTCCTGTGTATAGCAATTTTGAAGGCAGAATTAATAGAGTAAAAGAGTTGGGGTTATGCGAAAAGTGTGCTGGCAATCATCCACAAGCACAATGTTTTGGTAATAATAATAAAATGAGGTTTCCGTGTAAATGTGGAAGTAGATCACACATACAACCATTGTGTAATGTTAATAATAGTGAGGTGGTAAATACAACGACCAATCATTTGTAATGTTAATAATAGTGAGGTGGTAAATACAACGACCAATCATTGCATAACTTTTCATCAAAGTTTAGAGAATGAATATATTCCGCCTACCACTTCTTTAAATATGGTTTTCAATGGTAAAGAAAAAACTTTAAGATGTTTGATAGATACAGCTTCTAGTAGGTCTTATATATCAAGAGAAGCTGCTGAAAAGTTAATACCTAATATAAATAGTCTTCCTATAATAGAATATGAGGTTCAAACTTTCATTGGCTCTAAAATTAAAAGGTTTCATCAAACATTAATTGGTGTAAGAGTTTTTAAAAGAATAGTTTTCATTCCTTTTCTTATAGATGATGAATTAAATATAAATTATAAAGTAGATGGCATTTCAGATGTTATAAATAATATGAAACGTAATGGTTTAAATTTTGCAGACAATAATTTTAATAATCCTAATGTAAATAGTCATATTAAAATAGATGTTTTACTTGGAATAGAAATAATAGACTTGTTTCCATCCTTTCAGACTGTAACTTTTGCAAGTGGTCATTGTTTACATATTGGCAATAATAAATTAATTCCAATAGGTAATATTTATAATTTTTTAAGTAGAGAACAGATTGTACGTTTGGTTGAAACCAGAAAAAGTAATAAAGTTAGTAATTTCATAACTCAGTCAAAAGTTGAAACAAATAATGCCATAATTCCTAAAAATTGATTCTGAATGTAATAACAGAAGGCTAAATACACAAGTGTATTTCGTGTTAGAACCATCCAAAAGTTATTTCAATCCCATTGAGCAGTTTTTAGATTCAGATATTGACAATGGTTTGGAAAATCTGTTTAGCCTGGAATCTTTAGGTATCAAGCAAGACGAAGACATTCTGAACACTGTAGATAAATGTCAAGTGCAATTATTTAATCAGAATATGATTTTCAAAGACAACCATTATCATGTAAGCCTTCCTTGGTATGAAGACAAAATAGAATTAGTTCCTAATAATTTTAAAATATCTTTAAATATAGCAAATAGAGTGTTTAATAAATTAACTCAAAATAATTTAATAAGTAAATACAATAAGGTCTTTGAAGATCAATTGAATGATGGAATAATTGAAAAAGTAAATATAAATTTTAATGATGCTTCAGATATTAGTAAATATAAATTCATTCCTCATCGACCTATAATAAGGCAAACGGAACAAGTAACCACTAAAATAAGACCAGTTTTTAATTGTTCACTTAAAAGTAATAAAACTCTTCCATCTTTGAATGAAGCAGCTTACAGTGGCTATGACCTTATGAATTCACTTTTAAAACTACTACTTGTGTTCAGAACGAATCGTACTGTTGTGATAAGCGATGTAAAACAGGCGTTTTTGATGATTAGGTTAAAAGATGAAGTGGACATGAATAGGTTCACTTTCTTGTGGTTTAATAACGGGCAACTAGAAGCTTATAGGTACCTCACATTAATATTTGGGTTTACATCTTCCCCATTTATACTGCATTATATAATGAAATATCATGCTTCTAAGTATCCACATGATAGATGTACTGAAATATTATCCTCAGGCTTCTATGTGGATAATTTAATATTTACAAGCATGCAAGAAGAAAGTGAGATAGTAGGTATATATCATCAATGTAAGAAACGAATGAAGGAAGGGGGTTTTATCTTGAGATCTTGGAATAGCAATTCGGATGCTTTGCGTGTTAAGTTCAAGGAAGAAAACTCCTTTGTAGAGCATTCTAGTTGTTATGAAAAGATCTTGGGATATAGTTTCAATGTAGTGACTGACTGTGTGCATATCAATAAAGTAGAATATCTGGAGAGTATTTCAACCAAGCGTCAATTGTTATCTGAGATTTCCAAGCTTTTCGATCCTCTTAACTTTGCTCTTCCTACTTTGGTTAGGGGTAAATTGTTGATGAGACAAGTGTGGCAGCATAATTTGGCTTGGGATTTAAGAGTGCCTGATGAGATACTAAAAGAGTGGTATAAACTACGCAATAACTGCGAACATCTGGATACGATTGCAATACCTAGGAGGGCTCTTTCTGAAGGGAATAAGTATGGCTTGCATCTTTTTTGTGACAGTTCCGATAGTGTTTATGGATTTGTATGTTATGGAGTGGATGATAATAACAAAAGCTCCTTTATATTTGCTAAATCCAAGGTAGCTCCTGCCAATAGGCCTAGGGAGTTAAGTATTCCTTCCCTGGAGCTAATGGGGGTTATTTTGGCCTTAAAATGCTTACCCAATATTCTGGAAGCATACAGTAATATTTATTTTGAATTCATTAATATTGCTGTGGATTCACAAGTAGTTTTGAGCTGGTTATTAACCAGACAAACCAAAGTAAAATCTAAGTTTTTAAAAAATAGAATAAATGAAATGGATGGCTTAATTACTTCCATCAGTAAGAAGTACAAGGTAAATGTGTACTATAAATATGTAAATACAGCAGAAAATCCTGGTGATTTTTTAACTAGGGGTTTAACTTTTAAAAAATACAAAGAAATATTTGCTCTGTGGTATCATGGTCCTGTTTGGTTAACCAATGATTTAGACAATTGGCCCCAGTATCCATTGTTGAGTGTACCACAAGAATCCTTACCTCTATTAATGGTAAATATAAATATTGTTAATAATTCATGTATTAGTATTTTAGATTTAAGTAAATATTCATGCTATAGAAAAGTCTTAAGAATCACTGCCTGGATTTTTAAATGGCTTAGTAAAATTAAAGTAAATATAGATTACCAGCAAAAATCAGTAAGGTATTGGCTTAAAATAAATCAACTTCAATCCTTTGCTAATGAAATTAATTTTTTAAATGAATATAAACAGAAGGTAAAAGTAACTTCCTTGAAAGACTCAGAAATTCCTCCCTTAGTTTTGAACTTGAATCTTTTCCTTGACGAAAAAGGCTATTTAAGAAGTAAGGGCAGGATTAATAAGGCTCTTCTTATTAGCTATGAACAAGCTAATCCCATATTAATGGGAAGAAATCATGGCTTTACATTGCTATTTATTAAATATGCCCATGAGCAAGTAAAGCACCTTGGCATTGGTACTACTCTAAATTATATCAGAAATCAAGGTGTGTGGATACCTAAGGGTAGAGCTGCAGTAAGATCTGTTTTATTAGAGTGCATTACATGCAAGAAGTACAATGCTCTTTCTTACAGGTACCCACGTTTCACTGACATACCTAGAACACACATGAATCTCATAAAACCTTACCAACACACAGGTATTGATTTCACCTCTCATGTATATGTCAAAAACAACACCTCAAAGTTAGAGAAAATGTACATCTTAATTTTCACTTGCTTAAACATCAGAGCTGTACACTTAGAACTAGTACCCTCTATGAACACCTCTGACTTTCTGTTAGCCTTCAAAAGGTTTTGTAACAAATTTAGTATACCATCGTACATCTATAGTGACAATGCTTTATATTTTAATAAAGGGTGCAATATAATAGAAGAGTCCTTTAATACCAATGCTTTCAAGGAGGAGTTTGATAAAAATCAGATCAAACATGTAAAAATTAACCTTTTTTCTCCATGGCAAGGTAGCCATTGGGAAAGGTTAATAAAAGTAATGAAACAGTGTCTGTATAAAGCTGTTGGAAAGAGTAAAGTGACCTATTTTGAACTTCTAACCACTCTGTCTGACATAGAAAATGCCATCAATTCCAGACCCCTAACCTATAGATCTGGTACCTCTGAGTTGGAGGCAATAACGCCCAATTGTTTTTTGAAAGTCATGTTTAATAGTAATTTAATATTTAAAAGTAATTTTGATATAGAATATCAGATGGGCAGTGCACCCAACAAGGAGGTACTGGATTCTACCCTCATAAAACAAAATGAACTCTATGAAGAGTTCAGGTGTTTGTGGCATGAGGAATATCTCCTAAGTCTCCGGGAACGGTCTAGACACTTGTTTCAGGGTATTTGGGAAGATAAAGTAAAAATAGGTGATGTGGTGCTAATAAAGGACATCAATAAACCACGCCCATTTTGGAAATTAGGTAGAGTGTTGGATGTTATAATTGGCCACGATAATAACATCAGATCAGTCAAATTAAAAACAGGTTCTGGTGAAGTAGGATTGCATTCAATCAGCAACCTTTACCCCCTCGAATTAAATACAGGAGGTGGTAGTTTATCAAATGTAACACCTGTACAGGATGACAACAGCAACGACCTTGGTAAATAATAATAATAATAATAATAATAATAATAATAATAATAATAATAATAATAATAATAATAATAATAATAATAATAATAATAATAATAATAATAATAATAATAATAATAATAATAATAATAATAATAATAGTAATGCCAATACAAAAAGACCTATGAGAAAAGCTGCTCTTAAACAGAGGCAGTTTATGCAATCCAATTTAGCTGATCTATAAATTAAATTGCATAAATAAATTATTAAGATTGGTTTAGGGTAATTTTAAGGTAGATTTAAGGTTTTAAGTAAAAAGAAAAAAGTAAAAAAAATATATTTTTTAACTAATGAAATAAATAATATTAAAGGAAACGCAAGCACACAGCTTAAGTAAACACAAAGGGTATTGTATTGCTTCTTTTTGAAGCAATCCTCTGCCCGGAGTGTGTGAAAAATTATTCATGAAATTGTACATTTTTCGTCATTAAATATTAAACCACAGTAAAAATAAATCACAGTAAAATTTCGACTTAAATATTACAGTAATATTCATCCGCCAGGTCACATGACACCAACGCGGTCAGTATATGAATTTCCAGTATTTGAACAGTATGCCGTTCTTACGTACTTAGTCAACACGTATTGTGTATTGTGTACTCAGTCAGTATTCTGCTAGTAACCTGTCAGTATAGAACTAGTATTGTGTATTATGTATTTAAAATACACTCCGTTTAGTAACTTAAAGTGAAAGATAAACAATAAGTGTCTTTTTCTTTTTATTAATGTTAATTAAATTGATCACGGCAGTTTTCAATAAGTTATGCCACTTCGATCACAGCTTCTTTAAGACGGTTAAAGTTAACTTGTATAAAGTTTAAGTTAATTAAAGTAAGGATTAACGAGTCCTTTAAAATGAGAGGAAACCCTTTCAAAAACCTTTGGAAATTCCTATCCGTAATAATAAATCATCATCTTGTCTTAATAACTGTCTTAATTAATGATAATTTAAGTAATTGTTCTCCAAAAGAGTATTTAGGAAGGCCTTCCAATCGTTTACTCTAATAACTCTAATGAACTTCGAAAATCGTCAACCGGAAGAACAATTATTGAAGGTAAATATAGTTCTCTATTTTAAATATTATAGTACTTTAGTGTAAAAAACTTAAAATAGTCTGGTGGCGTCAAGAGCCTCTTCTATCGAAAATTATGCAAAAATATAATTTTTGATATATTTGAAAGGGTTTGCGATCTATGCGATCGCTTTACTTAATTTAAAAAGGTTACTTCAAAGCCTTAGACATTATATATATATATATATACTATATATATATATATATAATATACATATATATATATATACTGTTTTATGGTTCTTTTATACTACTGTAAATCTCTGTCACATATGGTCATAGGCTAATAATTTTACTAACATTCAAAGATGTTAACAGAAAAAATTAAAAGTATAGCAAACTATGTTGAAAACCACTAATTTCTGTGTTGTAATGAAAAATAATTTTTTAGAATGAAGCTAACCTCATATGGACAAGTAAGATCATGTGTTACAAAATTCCTACTTTTAAGAAGTAAATACACAAATTTTATATCAAAATAATTTCTTTAAAAAGTAAAAAATTCCGTACCAAGAAATCTCCCAATTTCCATGATCTGATGAAATTGAACTATAAGAACACTGAGGTGGTGTTGAATTATAGAGTAGGCTCACGGAGTGATAATTTCAATGCTACTTTGAACCTTAAACACTTAATAAAGAATTGAGAATGCGACTGAGCACTTATGTGTGCCGCAAGATCTGTCAGGGGTGCCGCGTGATTTAATCTAATTGTAACCTCTTTAAAAATTTTAATGAAATTACGTTTTCAATTTATTAGGCAAAAATTCTTTAAGAAGGCTTTAACCTCCCTCTCTCCTGAAAGTTAATTATATATATATATATATATATATATATATATATATATATATATATATATATATATATATATATATATATATATAATATATATATATATATATATATATATATATATATATTATATATATATATATATATATATATATATTATATATTATTACATATATATATATATATTATATATATATATATATATATATATATATATATATATATATATATATATATATATATATATATAATATATATATAATATAAAAATATATATATATATATATATATATATATATATATATATATATATATATATATCATATATATAATATATATTACGTAAGTTGCAGGACAAAGGTCTCTGCCAGGCGTAAGACAGTAAGATGCTCTATGTCTCTATGACCTCTATAAGTCTATGTCTATTGTTAATTTAAAACTGCTTTCCATTTTGTTTTAAAATTTGTGCTAGAAATGTTCTAAAATTTTCAAGAAATAGTGAGAGTAATTTTAAGTGAGAGTAATTTGAACATTATCATTCCTGGATCTTCAACATCAAAAGAATTTCTTTTAAAGAAAAGAACTTATTTAGAGAGTTATTTGTCTTACCGATTTTCATGGAACAACGATGCAGATAATCCATGTCCCCTGTGCTTAGTGTGTGGTGAAATGCTAAGCCATGGTACCCAGCAAACTTAAGAGACATCTTGCTACGAATCACCCAGGTGTATCCCAGAAACCTGGCTCATATTTTTCAAGGCTATTAGAAAATCAAGAAAAAGTTGGTAATAGAATGTTGAAGAGATTTACCACAAGTGACGCTTCTCTCGCAGCTTCATTTAAAGTTGCCGAACTGCTCGCCAAGAAAATGAAACCTCATACAGCTGGAGAGGATATCATTATCCCGGCGTGCAAAATTATCGTTGAAACCATACCAAAATTTCAAAGGTTCCTCTCTCAAACAATACTATTAGCCGTAGAATATCTGAAATGTCATTAAATATAAATGAACAAGTCACAGATAAAATAAAAACTCACCATAAATTTGCTTTACAAATAGATGAAAGTACTGATATTACTGCCAAAAAATCAGCTTCTTGGATTCTGTAGATTTATTGACGGTAAATATATCGTGGAGCAGCTTTTGTTTTGCAAAGAGTTGGAAACAACTAGTACCGGTGCCGATAATTTCGCTTCCGTCTCTTCCTATCTCAATAACCATGGTCTTTCATGGAACGACTGTTTGTGAAATGTGTACTGATGGTGCACCATCAATGATAGGAAAGAATAAAGGATTTATTGCGTCAGCTTTACAGGAAAATGTATCATTGAAAATAACACTGCTTTTTGCACAGAGAAGCACTAGTAGGGAAAAATTGTGGTGAGCAGTTCGCTGAAGTTATAAATCAGGTTGTGAAGATGATAAATTACATTAAATCGCGACCTTTGAAGTGGAAACTCTTTGAAAAAATGTTGTGAAATGGATGCACCATATATCTCATTATTATCTCGTGGTAGAGTACTGAACCGCGTTCTTACACTCAAAGAAGAACTAAAAGTCTTTTTTGAGAAAGAGAAACATGATGCATTTCCTAGGTTGCTGCAAAATGATGATTGGTGTTTATAGCTGTGGTGTCGGTGTCGGAGTCGGAGTCGCGGAGTCGGGGAGTCGGTAATTTTGAAGAGGGTGGAGTCGGAGTCGGAGTCGGTAATTTTGAAAAGGGTGGAGTCGGAGTCGGAGTCGGAGTCGGTAATTTTGAAAAGGGTGGAGTCGGAGTCGGAGTCGGAGTCGGAGTCGGTAATTTTGAAAAGAGGTCGGAGTCGGAGTAACTTTCAAGATAGTAGAGTTGGAATCAGAAAATTTTGAGCTGACAAAGTTATGAATTGTGACTCTGTGAGTGACTTCAATCGCTTCATACAAGTTCACTCACTTGCGACTTCCACATCACAAAATGCAATTGCAAACTTCGAAGTTTTTTTAACCTGCACCTTATGTTTCAATTTGGATTATATTCTAATGAATTCAACCTTCAACCTTATACCATCTATATTTAAGATGCTGAAGAAATAAAAAACTCCATGGTACGAAGAGAAATTTCTCTCATTGACAATGGTATTCTATACTAGCTGCTGTTTATATTAATTCCTATCTACAGGGTAAGCTTAAATGAAGATCAACAACAAAAAGCTAAATCTGCACTTTGCAACGTGACCATTTGTATTAAAAGGTTGCAAGAAGTTCAAGAAGAAAAGAATACATCTGAACATATTGTAAGTGATGAAACTACAACTATCCCCATTACTACCTTCTCAAGTCATTTTTCAGAAAGCTCAGAAGATGAGTATGAAAAGCTTCTAGATATTGAAGAGTTTAGTCGAAAGCTTCGACTGGTTCAAGAAAAAGGTCAAGGTTTTTCCTCATCCTTGTACACAATATTCCATAACTTTAAAAAATTTCTCTGCTGCACTGAAAGAAGTTGAAAAAATTGATATAACTTAGAAGCTTAAATTAGAAGAGGCCATCGATAAGTATCCAGACATTGTACAAGAAGCTGCAATTGCTGTTACTGATCTACATCCAAAGCAAGTTAGCGTTGAACGGCTTTTTCTGCTCTTAGCATTATAAAATCAGACCTAAGAGGAAAAATGAAGGAGGACCTGGCAGATGCTATTCTATTTTTAAGAACTAATTCATTCATTGAGTAGATGACACTAGATGTAAGTTCATGTAGCAGTTTATATATATATATATATATATATATATATATATATATATATATATATATATATATATATATATATATTATATATATATATATATATATATATATATATATATATTATATATATATATATATTTCTCTCTCTTTTTTATATCACCATATATTCAATATATTATATAAAATATATATATATATATATATATATATATATATATATATATATATATATATAATATATATATATATATATATATATATATATTAACGCCCCATCTCGCCCACTGAGCTTCAATTATTGGAATTTTCTGGCGAAGAAAAAATTCAAGTACTCACACATCCTCTACTACAGCCCAGATCTAAGCTCCGTTGCGGTTCTACCTCTTCCCTAAGTTGGAAAATGAAGTTGTAGGGTTCATCCATTTTGGAGATGGAAAGCATAAAAAAAATACTGTAAACACGTGAACTTAAACACAACTTATGGAAAATGACTTCCGGTTACTG
>JABUQX010063630.1:0-14220 GCA_015478945.1 Trachelipus rathkii | reverse complement strand
GCGCACCAAGAAGATTGCCTTTTAAAGGAAAGACCTAAAGCGGAAAAAATACCTCTAAATGAAAATTTAACACTATATGTTGCCTATTTTAATTTACTAACTGAATTGTGTAGCTATGTGGTATTCTGTATATATAATGTTTTTCATGAAAATGTTCATTTTACGGCCAGAACTCGTGCCATGCAAGATGCATTCTCCTTCATCCTCTTAGCTCCTGATTGTTTAAGAGTGAATTGGATCTCTTCTTCCCAATGAACCCTACACAGATTAGCGTAGCCCGACTCCAACTTTATCCAGTATTAATCTCTCTGCATTCGAATACCAATACGATGTTCCTCTAGAGATTCAATCTATTCCAGGTACTTCTGATCAATAACTAGAGAACCCTCTAATGTGTTTTTATATTATAAACGAAATTCACAAAACCTGATGGTACAGATCTTCCTACGGGTGATGACCAGATAGTATATATACAGAATCAATTTCCTGTATACATGTTTCAACCAGGTTGAGGTCTATAGTCTACCTTAACGGAACTTCACTAGGGGCGTCAGCGGCTAATTATCTGACTAGAAGCTACTACCTAGAGCATTTGTTAAATTTTTCAGACGACGCTAAACAGTCTCATCTCCAATCATGGGTTTATAGTGGTACGGAAGCCGATTATATATATATATATATACACATAGTATATATATATATACAGCTTATAAATAGTCATATATAAATAAATAATACTTAATAATTATAAATTATTTAATTCTATAATGAATATATTTATATAAATATGTAATAAATCTTATATTATATAATGGGGAGAAAATATAAATATTCTCTCAATCTATATAATATTATACTTTAATATATATATTATAAGTATAATACGATAAACTAATCATTTAAATCTATACCATACGTATATAGATTACAGTAAGAAATTAATTTCTATTAACTATATATATATCATATAAATTCTTAATAATAATTATAATAGCTCTTATGATAAACATAAATAAAATAAGTTAAAAAATAATATATAATAACCAAAATTCTAAGCCTTACAAGCGTAAATTTATATAAATGTTCAACAAACCTTATTATTTATCAATTCAATAAATTGTATTGTAAGAAAGCTATCTTATCTCTAGTCAGA
This sequence comes from Trachelipus rathkii, assembly GCA_015478945.1. Classification (NCBI taxonomy): domain Eukaryota; kingdom Metazoa; phylum Arthropoda; class Malacostraca; order Isopoda; family Trachelipodidae; genus Trachelipus; species Trachelipus rathkii. Next base: position 13,067 of record JABUQX010063630.1, on the reverse strand, counting down.
AAATTGTGAATATATATCACCACCAGTCATAGTAATATCTATTATTATGGAAAATTATAATATAGATAAAAATTTGGCAAATATTATTTGTAATATAAATACTTGACTTAAGAGCTTATAATATTAAATGATATAGAGATTTGAAACCTAATGATAATAATTTAATTTCAAAAAGTTTAATTATAATCAATATCCCTAACATTGTGAACGGAAATATACTGCAACAAGAATAATATATATATATATATATATATAATAATAAGTAAGGTATATAAAATGGGAATATTATAAAATTGTTTAATAACTATAGTAATATTATCTACTACTACTATTATAGGAATTATAAAAATCTTACTACTATTCTGTTTTTATTACCTTCTATGGTCATAGAGTATATATATATCATAGTTTGATACATTAATACTATATATATTATAATATATTATATATATATATTATATATTAATATTTTATAGTTAGTATGAAAATAAGTAAGCGTTCTGCGTCAAGTCTGATTTAATTTCCTCAAAGCTGGATATATGGTGACTAAGAAAATAATACAAAGATTATTGTGCCAAAATTTTATTCGGCTTTTTTTGACATACGTAGAAGTTGTGATATACTTCTTATTTATCATTCGTCTTCTTATGGCATGGGAAGCTCGTCCTTAGTTTAGATCTAAACGAAATGATATCATTAAAAGTAAAAATAAAACTTATTAGTATCAACTAAGAGCCATTATTATTAATAAAGGCATATGTATACATAATGTTTAAAATTGTATATAAGTATATATTAATAATATAATTGGGACAGTTAGATAAACATTAAAATCTTGATTATTAAGTTAATAATAATAATAATACTGTGCAACTTTTAAGAATAGTAAAATTTATATGCCTATATAGATATTCGTTACCTAACCAGATATATAAACTGTATATTATCGCTTTATTCATGTTCAATGTAATTTTCAAATTTATAAATCATTTAAATGAAGACATTTTTGATGAAATATATTTTTAAATAAAATTAATGTAGATTGTCATGAATCAATTGGTGAGTTTCAAAATTAACATAATATAGGAAAATATCATATACATATTAAATATATTTTAGGATCGTGTCTTCGATACTTTAATTATGATGGTTAATCTAAATAAAGTCTTAACAAACAAACATAACCCAATCACTGTTAATAATGATTATGATAAGTTATATATAATATATTCAATAATATATGAGCTATATTACTAACCCGTACTGTCGTGATTAAGATAATATTATGATATATGAAGGATCAATAATTAAATTGCTTTTTATATAATTGAATTATATTTAAAAAAATATAACATACTTATATAATTTGTTAACAAGGTAAATAAACTATAAATCATATATCTAGTATAAAGTGTAATTAAGGGTTATACAAAAAATATTATATATGATAATCACGCTTTTAAGGGAAATCTGCTTATAATTATTAATAGAATAATCATTTAAATCATTTGCAATAATTGTAAAATACAGAATTATGTGAATTTAAATTAAACATATTAAAAAAATATCAGCTTATTTTATATTCTTTCAGGAAAAGGACATTCGATTAAAATCGTAATAAATTGTATTAATTTTCTATGACTAATAAATATTTATGAATATTTTTTTTGATATTATTTATCTGAATTTTCGTATTCACCCTCACTTTTATTCGTATAATTCAGATGTACATTCCATCTTCACATTAGAAACTGTCGTGTTCTAAAATAAAGTGAGATAGGAAAAGAGTCATCTACTCTTTTAATATCTTGCAGTACAACTTTGAAATTTTTAAAACAACAAATTGCCCTATCATTTTCTATTACCTTTTAAAATTGACTCAGTATAGTTTCAATTTATTACGAGGTAAGATTTGAAAATATGAAAAAGTTTCGCAATTTAGGTTGAAGATTCGAAAACAATATTAAGTGTTTGCACATTCTAAATTTTAGCCTCTGTGGGTCTACTCACATGAACATTCTCACATTCCTGCACAAGTAATAGAATATATGCCCCCCACTTTCTGTAGAACTATTTTTTATCAACATCCTTCCGACATCATTTTGAAAAGTTATTTACCATTTGATTGTATTCCATTGGTAGTAGGAGAATAATTTTTTTTGTTTTCAAACCTTGAATCATGAAAGTGGACGTGTAACCTGGTTCATTAAATAAATTAAAATTGTTCTGGATTTCAGATTAGTCTAAAAAATGTAGGTCAACACACACACACACACACACACCACCACACACACTTGAAATATAAATTCAATTTCATAATAATAATATAACTAATATTAAATTTATAATATTATGACAAAAAAATATAAAATAATTTATATTGATAGAGAAATAATGAAACATAATATATGACAATAAAAAAAATTAAATATATGAAAACTAAGATATTATATAAAATAATGTGATATATGATTATTGTATATATATATAATATAGAGTAAAGACTAATATGTTCTTATATTACCTCATTCAGTATTCATAGTATACCCCTTAATATTCTATTATAATATAATATTGTATAAGTATATATATCTATTATAATAATGTATTTAATATTTCATATTATATATATTATATATATTATATTATATTATATATATATATATTAGGATTAAGGTTAGGTTTACGGTAACATCGCTTCATACAGGCTAAGGCTAGGTTTACTGCAACGTCGATCCGTATAGGTTAAGACTAGGTTTAAAGTAACGTCAATCCATACTTCCCGCCACAGGCTTTAGCAATAGTTGCTGCCAGTTGAGTTAGGTTATGTTAGATTAAGGTTTGTGGGCAAGTTAGAGGAACTCTAACCGAACCCAGCAAAATTAATTTATTCGTCACAGTGATGAATCCTATTTGCCGAATTCCAAATGACTAATTTATAAAAAAAAAATTATTTACAATTTTACGTTTGATAAATGTAAAGGAATTTCGAACCACGAAAAACGTGAGTATTAATCCCTTTGCTATTTTATTTATATTATATTAGTTTTTATTTACCTAAAATTTAATCTAGTAAAGAGTATTTGCGAAAAAATTTATATTTATTTTATTATGTATATCAGAAATATATACCTCATTGAATTGCTTCAAATATTCTTGACTAGCAGCTCTATGAAAATGAATTTATACTTTTTTAATTTTATTGCTTTTTTTATTTTTTATTGTTTTCATAATTATTAAGAAGTAATAGGTTCATTCAACAATGTCATAAAAAATGCAGTCAATGATAATATTCTTATATATATATTTTATTAGTTATAATAAAATTAGCATTTTAATATTAAAATGATAAAACTATTATAACAGAACGTAAATTAATATATAAATCATACATATACTCTATATTAATTATTTAGTGCATATAATAAATTATATATTTTTGTATAATATTTTTAATTAATAATTATTTCTATTTTAATTTTATTTATTTATTAACAATTTTATTGAATAATATAAAATTTAAGTTTTTATATAATATTTAATATTAATAATCAGAGAAAATCTATATATTTTATATGTATTTGTTTTTTCTTACATAATAATATACTAATAATTATTATTTAATATAATAATAGCAATCACATAACTAAATATAATGCTTTTAAAAAGGTTTAAAAACTAATGAGCATCAATATAATAATAATTAAATATTTAGTAAAATAATGATAATATAATTAAAATGAATATAAATATTCTGCTAAATATCTATAAGGAAGTAGAAGAAAAATAGAAATAAAGATTCGATGTCCACTTTCATTAAGACACGAAAGCAGTTTGACGCAATTGTCCATGATATACTACTATACCCAGTAAAGCAGCAGAGCTTAAAGCAAGTTAAAGCAGGAAAGTTTAAAAGCAAGTGATGAGAGAGAGGATACAAATATAACAGACACAGTTGGTATCAAATCGGAAGAAAAAAAAAAGGAGTTTATTGTTTTACGAAAGACTTACTCTAATATAAAGAAAACAGCGGAGGCTGTGAGAAAGGAATTAACACTCTTATGTTAATAACAGAACTATTATAATTTTTATTTTAGTTCTGCTTTATAAATTGATTTAGTATTTATATGACTTTATTAGGAGTTTTTTAAACGTCGGGAGTAATGCGGGTCTTGTTTGGTAAGAAATTGTTTTATTCCGAGAGCATGGAGATATGTTGTGTTTAATTTACATGCTGTTATTTGTGATATGATATGTTTAAGTTATGTATTTATGAGCTGATACACAAACTTTATATGTTTTTAAAGCAGATAGAGTGTTAAGGTGAGCAGTGTAAGAAGCCAACCGAGAGGGTTAACACGCAAGATAAAGCAGATAGTTTAATAAGTAACAATAGTATAGTTAAAAGTACAAGAGAGTTATAAGCCAGTTAAAACAGTAATATTATAAAACAAAAGCATACGAAATACTAGGTAGCTAATAACAACTCTATTGATTACTGTTTTAAGCCTAAATGTATCTAAGTGTAGCTAATGAACAAAATTTTATCGTGTTTTAAGCACGAAGTATTAATTGAATGACTCATAATATATTTGAGATGAAATTCTTTAAATAGTTTCATTGCAATCATATTTTTTATTTTTCGCTCGCGCGTTAATATTGCGTCTGCGGACGCACGCGGCGGCCGGGGAGCGGAATAATTGCGCCTGCGGGCGCACGCCGGCGGCGGTACGCGGAAATATTTGCGCCTGCGGCGCACGCGGTCGGTATTCGCGACGGTGACTCACCTGCGACGTTGGACTCTGAATAACGTTTTGCTAGGTCACTGTCTCAACTGTGAAACTTCTTTTAGATATATATTCTGTCATAGATATAAGTGTTAGAAAAATACTAACTCATAGTAGGAAGCATTCTAGCAGATTGTAATAATATACCCATCCGATTCCTCATACCTTATATACATGGGGGTAGACACCCATCATTAGGAGCTATTCTAGGCTCAGGCGAGGCTAGAAAAGGCTTGAAAAAAGTGGCACTCAGTGGGCACTATGTGCACTCACTGGCACTATAATGTGGCACTCACTTGGTCACTCTCATTAGCACTCACTTGCACCTCATTGGCACTCATTGGCACTCACTTGTGAACTCACCTGCACTCACCGCACTCATAGAATATCAATTAGTAAACACAATAGTAACTAATCACTAGATACATCTCTTTTATCTGTGATTGGATGAACATTAACTTAGTTCTCACATCAATAATTGCGCACCATCAAAGATGAACCGATATAAAGATGACGTCATAAAGATTGAGCCATCTAACATAAGTGAATAGGCCCTACCAATGCTAGGGCATTAAATTATATAGGCTATTCAAAGTTGGGCCATAACAAAAAATTGACTGGCATCACAAGCTGAGGGGCATCAAATTGTACGTAAGAATACAAAAGGTTGACCGAAATTTTGTGGACGTTCTCATAATAAAATTGCACTATAACCTGTGAAAGGACCAATTAAGGCTGTTGGTCGTAAATAATAATATGATCGACTGTGAATTTAGGTGAATTCGCCACAAAAATTAGTGTGGCTGCTCTCAAAAATTGACCCACTGAAGACCAAAGGATTGCGGCCGAAAATGTGTTATGTACGTGTGTATAATGTGTAAATCGTAATGAGATCCTATGACGAAGATATAATTAGATTTATGCTGTCCAAGTAAAAAATTGGTGTATTAGAGTGTCATAGTGAATGTATGTATATAGTGTAAGTGTGTGTGATCCATGTGTGTGTGTGTGTGTGTTAATGTGTGTAAGTTAGGTGTGTGTGGGTGTTGTGCGTCTAATGTGCGCGCGCGCGGGTGTGTAGATGCGAACGAAATATCAAGGTCAAAACATCAAAAAAAAAGGGCTAAGCCCTTAAAGGGTAGCCAAAAATACCGCATGGGCCAAAAATTGACCCATGGTATCTGCAAGGTCAAGGCCGAAATGAAAAGGTCAAGGACAAAAACGGTAAAGACATCAAAAAAAAGGGCTAAGCCGCTAAATGAGATCAAAAATTAGTGGTGGGTCAATATTTGACCCATTGGGAAGACGAAAGGTCGTTGCGTCGAAAAAATAGGGGTGGAGGTTACGTACAACGGGTTGCTTACGCAACCTTGATTGGCGCAAACCTTCTTTCGAAGCGTTGCCAATTAAAATTATCGTAGCTGGCGGCCCGTATACAAAGAATATATATAGGTACGTTGCCCACAAAAATTAGGGTTCTCAAAAATAATAAAGGGTTTCTCAAAAAATTAGGGTTTCTCAACAAAATTCGGGTTTCTCAAAAAAATAGGGCGTGTCTCAAAAATAAGGCGTTCTCAAAAAATTCGTGGGCGATCTCCAGAAAAATTAGGTCGGAACTGGACACGTACAATCCCGAGTTGCTTACTGCAACCGTTTGGCACCAACCCCTTCCCTTCGTAACAGAGGAGGTTGCCCAAAATTAGGCGCTCGTCAAAAATCAAATTTGTGTCCTGCGGACACGTACATCGGTTGCTTACGCAACCGTTTTTCGCAACCCTTCTTCGATTAAATGCTAAAATTTAGAGGTTCTCAAAAAAATTTGGCGTTCCTCAAAAAAATTTGGGTTCTCAAAAATTTGGGGTTCTAAAAAAAAATTTGGCTTGCCCAAAAAGGTTCAAGGCCAAAAAAGGTCAAGCAGCCAAAAACATTGGATCCCGCCAAGGTCAGAAAAAGCGCTCGGTATGAACTTCTATGACTCACCAATTATTTATTAGTCCGCATATGGCTTCTGCTTTTACTAACTTTCTGGTACTATGTATTTATCCTACTAGTATATATAACCTATAATATCACGCCTCTACTACGTATATACTTACCCCTTTTATACTATATTGCCATACTATACTCACTATGATTAATATATAACTACTATATATATTACCCTCTTATTATTAACTACATTTATTAAGTAAATGCTAATATATTGACTATGAGTATAGTCATTACCTATTACTATGTTTCGTCATACCGCATAATATGGCCGAGTGACGTACCTATAGTAGTATAATATATATAGCTATATATACCTGATGCGTATTTATATTTAGTATATATAATTTATATATTAATATATACTATATATATAACTCATATTAATATAACTATTACTTGTTAATGTATACTATATTATTATATACGTACTAGTAATATATTACTATTTATTACTAATAACGCTTATTATTATACTAACCTACTATGTTAATAAATATAGTGAAGGGTGCCCTATATACTTCTATAAAATCCTTCACGTGTATATATATAATATATATATATATTAAATTTAATTATATATGTAATATATATAAATATAATCTATACTCCCTATTAGTTACCGTAATACTATAATATTTACATACCCTCAATATTCAAGTATATTCTACTTATATATATATAATTCATATTTATATATATATATATATATAGTATATATTAATATATTTAATCTATATAACGTCCTACTCCTAGCCTATACATTACAGCAGCTTTTAGCCAACCAATTTATTTAATTGTTTATAACTACACGTACGTGCCTATATAGGGCAATATGTGAATAGTGTAATATACCACATCATGTATACTATATATTTATATCTTTACTCTGTACTACTATACGATTATATAGTATCTATTATATAATATGATATAAGAACGATTAAAATAATGAATATATACTATATATAATATCAGATATATCTTACTTATAATGCTTTATTGCCATTATTAGTAATGTAATTCATACTATATTTATAGGCTGATAGTGTTGAGTTACTATGTAAATCATATACTCTTATTTTTTTACTATTTAAATTTAGTTATCATGTTACTATACTATATTGATTCATAATATATTCATCATCTATTATAATATATATATCTAATATAGCCCTACTACTTATATATAGGTCATACATTGTTCCTAACCTATATTATAGCTTCTCTACATTATGGTAACCTATTTGATGGCATATTATATATATATACTATATATTATATATATATATACTATATACTATATACTATATATACTTATATATACATACTACCACCATATCATCATACCACTATATATTTTGAAATTTTGGTATTTTGTATGTTCAATCAATAAATGGCATACTCGCTGCAAATACCACACCAGTTGAATTGTGGAGTTGCATAGTTTTTGAAAATTGCTTCATGTTTGTCCAGTACTTATTGATCAGAGTAATATCAAAGTCTTAATAGCTATTAAGAAGCAAGTAGCTCGTCATTTTAATCACTTTCATTTCTCTTTTTAAAAATATAAATAATACCAGTAGTAAAACACAGCACAAATTTATTCAGGATGTAGCAACTCGATTGAATAGCCAAGTACAGCTCCATTTCACTCTTGGAATACTAAGAACAAAAATCTGCTGCCTATTGCAGTAACCAATTCCCAAATAACAGGTTGGAAGCCTTTAAATGGGATCATGGCAGAGTGGCTAAAAATTCAAAATATTTTCATGAGGAACTTTCAAAATTCAGCCCCAAAGTCTTCCCACTGTTTTAGAAATAAGACCAGCTCCTCTTCCCGTGGTTACGCTTTACATGTCACTAAATCAGGATCTTTATAAGTACCATAAAGAGTGATTTGTTCACTAGAATCTATGGTCTCACCCTTATCGCTGTTTAGTTTAGCATTCAAAGGTAAAATTTTTAACACAAATTATATCTATGTTTTATTTTCACCTGCATATTCTTTGTAATCAACCTTTTTCTGCGAATGTTTTATCTGAAATTTAATAGCACAGTTCTTCCCTCGTTCAAAAGTATATGGAGGTATTACTAATATAGATCTATTCTTTTCATCTTGTTTTTAAAATTTTGTCATTCAGAAACCTCAACAAAAAATGTTGACAAAATATATACAATAAAAAATGAACAGGAAAAAGCCCTTGAAAAAAAGAAATTTTATAAACAGATATGAAGCAGTACAAAAACTTTAAAACTAAGATTATGAAAATAAATTTTGATATCACTAGTAAAGATAGGTTTATAATAATAATTTGATCTTTTAAAAATATTTGTCTGTTACCCAATCATCCATTGAAAGTGAGAGACTTTTTAGTACGGGGGTACTAAGTTATTATGCTAAAATAAGTTGTATCTCTGTTGCAATCATTGGATTATGAAAATAAGTTGTATCTCTGTTGCAATCATTGGTAAACATAAAACTTATCAACCGAATTTTGAACTTCTCAACATCTCTCTCGTCATTCTTTATACATCTTATCCTTCATCGAATAATGTCAGTACGAGATTATTTAAGAACAGAAAAATATTCAGCTACACTTTCAAGTTTGAAATTATAGCGTGTTTAATGTTATAATGCTATTATCATCTGTCTATCTATATCGATATCCATTGGCAGTTTTATAATTAATATATAAATAGTTGTGTAGTACCTGGAACAGTTTTGTTGTGTGCTTGTTTTCTCTAATTATTTCTAGGATTTTACGTAGATGTTAAAAGGAGAAATAGAGATTTATTTATGAATTTTAAATTTAAAATGGGTAATAATACCGGATACTAACCTTTATTGAAACAGTCTTAAAATTACTACTACTACTACTACCTTTACACACTACTACTACTACTACTTAGCTTGAAATGTGTATATTAATAATTTTTATTATAATAATAAATAATCTAATAATAAAAATAATAATAATAATAATAAACCAATATAGTAATAAACCAAATAATAATAGCCAATGACAATAGAAAGCAAATACTTGAAATTATAGCTCTTTTAAATTAGCATTCAGTAATTGTCCCTAACAATGTAATTTCTACTTTTGACATCGGCATCTTATTCGAACAGAAACTTTGTTGGGATCAGTGTCGGAAATTATTCTGAAATAATTACATGCTGAACATACATATATATATATATATATATATATATATATATATATATATATATACTATATATATATATATATATATATATATATATATATATATATATATATATATACATATATATATATATACTTCCCTTCCATCCACTTATATATATATATATATATATACTACCATATATCACTATATAAGAAAAAAAAGAGGTGAAATAAACAGTTTGAAAGTAGGATGAATTGAGAATTGCAAAGACGTTTGAAAGATTAACAAAGATAGTAAGGGATATCTTCATAGAATAATGAATAGGAATGGTGTCTTCGTGTCCACAATAATGAAATGGACTTGTGGGGGAGTGTGGAAGAACATGAGATGCCTCGCGTATTAGCGACCAGAGTAGGTTGTCTCAGTGAATCATGTTGTTGGCTTGATGGTGTGAAGAAATAGTTTTTTGGGGGATGAGGTAATCAGTAGAAAGGAGGAAATGGGTAGTGTGAGAAAGTTGAAGTATGGTAAATCTGCAGGTATAGACTGAATTACCGGTGAAATGGTCAAGAATGGGGGCGAGATTGTACTTGACTATATATGAAAATTGTGCAACAAAGCATTTATGGAGGGTATAGTTCCGAAGGATTGGTGGACAGCAGTAATAGTATCCTTTCATAAGAGTAAGAGGGGGGAGAGTAAGAGGAACTGTATTAACTATAAGGGAAATAGTTTATTGAATTTGTTGAGAAGATATATGCTGGTATTTTGGTTGTAAGAGTACTTCAAGTAAATAAGGGACTGATTGGTGAAGAACAAGGTGCATTTAGAAGTGGTAGTGGATGCATAGATCAAATGTTAATACTGAATCACTTGAGAAAGAAAATGCGAGAGAAAAAAAAATAAACCGTACCTAGGTTTTATTAACTTCCAACAGGCGTATGACAGGATTAATAGGGAAGCTCTTTAGCAGTTGTTGGTGATATATGGTGATAGTAGTAAGCTTCTGAATGGTATCAAAAGTATGTATGTCGATAGTAAAACCTGCGTAAGAATAAATGGAGTGGAGAATAAATGGTTTAATATTAATAGTTTAGTGATGCAGAATTGTGGCATGTCCCCTTGTTTATTTAATTTTTTTATGGATTGGGTCATGAAGAAATTAAAGGGAGGGGGGGGAGTTAGACTGATGAAGAACGTAAGAGAGTGGAGGGTGTAATGTTTATTATATGCAGATGATTTCGTTTTATGTGGCGAAACATAAGAAAGTTTGAGAGGCTTCATAGAGGGGTTTGAAAGTAAATGCAGTGTGAAATCATGTTGGATGGTGAGCAACTAGAACAAGTATCTGAGATTAAATATTTAAGCCATTTGTTGGATGAAAAGGGAATGGGTGATGCAGAGTTTAGTAGAAGAGTTATGAGTGATTGGAAGATGTCTTGCGCAATTAATCTTTGGTAAGTGCAAAAGGGACTTAATCTTGAGTGCGCTAGTGCTCTGGGTGAGGTTATTTTGTTACCTGTGTTAATGTATAGTAACGAAACCGCGGTGTAGAATAAGAGGTATATATCTAAAGTGTAGTATGTTCAGATGGATAATCTTAGGGGCATATTAGGTATGAGAAGAATTGATGAAATGAGGAATGAGTGTTTTGGAAGCTGTGTGGCGTAAAGAAAGGCCTGAATGAGAGAATAAGTGAGAGCCTACTAAGATGATTTGATCATATGAAAAAGAGGGGGATATATATATATATATATATATATATAAATATATCATATATATATATATATATATATATATATATATATATATATATATATATATATACTATATATATACTATATATATATATATATATATATATATATAACGCTCTCCAACATATGTAGATGTTAAGTATTGCATATTAATCGCAATTAGAAGATGTAAATAAAGAAAAGAACATAAATTGCGTGGGGCAGTACTGCCTTCTCACGGGATTGAACCACCGCCTGTTGTATATTGTCCTCATTCGCAACGAATTTGGTGGTTCAACTCAGAAGCGTACATCTTCCCGATATATGTTCTTTCTTTTGCCTTGCTTTGCTGCTGTAACCATGCCGCGCCTTGCCTGCTGCTGCGCCGCCTTAACGCGCGCGCCATGCGCTGTAACCCAACGCGCCACTGCCTCGCACCTCTTTTTATAACATAACCTTGCTTAACGTAACCAAACTTAATAACTGCACACAACCAAAAAACTATATATATACTTATACGCCAACGCCGCGCCACCATATGCTGCACCTTTGCCTCTGCACTCATACTACTCTCATATATACTATACCTGCATATATATATATATATTTTTTTTTTTTTTTTTTTTACAGTTATCACCACTCAGGCAAAGCTATCAAGGAGGGGGCATTACACAACAAAATTTCAACTAACAAAAACGCAGAAGAGCACAGACGCGGGCTTTAAAGTGAGGGGAGATTAAATTGAGTAGGAAGCTTACAGAAGATGGAAGAGAATTCCACAGAACAGAGGTGGCAGGAAAAGAAGGAAGCACCGCAAACCAGTCTGGAGTTGCTAACATCCAACACAAAACTCATGTGCCAAAGCACTTGCTGTGCTGCGGGGGCGTCTTAAAGGAGGCGGCACGCGAGTGGAAAGCTCTCAGCACTTTGCCGCTACAGTACCTATAGAAGAGATAAAAGCACCAACATCGCCTTGAAAGATAGAGGGTCAGTGAACTAGAAAGTACAGGACATTTATAAGAGTCTTTTGGCCACGACTCGGCCTATCCAGCCGAGGTGAAACTGGGCCCAGATGAGAGCAGTACTCCATGGGGCGGATGAGACCCTTGTATAACTGGGTAACTGTGAAAGAGGAAAAAAAGTCTCACAGACGATCAGAACTCCAGTTTCTTTGAGGCCGCCCTAGCAACCATTGTGATGTGAAATTTCCAAGACATTTTTGTTTGTTTATGTTAAGGCCAAGGATGTTTATATTGTCATAGGAGAGACGAGAGAACCGTCGAAAGAGATAGGAAAGTTAGAAGGTGTCTTAGAGAGGGAGATTTGTAGAAGTTGGGTTTTTAAGAATTAAATTTCACAAGGTTGCGACGACCCCACCCGGAAATTCTATCCAGATCAGCGA